>JAHBCN010008413.1:35000-39151 GCA_019359885.1 Listronotus oregonensis | reverse complement strand
TTGCAGGCGATCTGCAAGTTCATAGGGGTCCATAGGGCTGGACAAGGTCAGCCCGCATACCCCGGGACCCGGACCAAGAGGGTCCCATTTTCCAAAAAGTAAAAAGGCGAGTTACCCAAATAAAACAAACTATTAACTTTTAAACGCCGCAACCATGTATACAATAGGGAATTTTTAAGCAAACATGGCCGCCCCGTTTGAAAGTGATACTTAGCCATTTAATGGAAAAAAGGGGTAAAATAAACATAAAAACAAGTTTTTAAATGATGTTAATAAAATATTCTGTGCCACTCTAGTTTAAAAATCAAGAATTGTGTACAAAAAGAGGGAGAAAAATAGTGTTAATGAGGTCAGTTTTTGATTTTCAATTTTGATGATGAATATCTCGAAAACAAAACGTTTCCGACAAATATATATTTTTTTCAGATTCGTAATCAGCGCCCCAAAAAACCTCCGTATACCAAATTTGGTCAAAATTGGAATTGATGCGACCACTTTTTAGAAAATTACCAAAAATAATTTTTTAGGATAATATGTTGTTATAAAAAATGAACCAAAAAAAGTAATTTAACATAATATAATATATAACAAAAAGTTGCGTGCTCCATGCGCCTTATGTAATGTAGGTGTTTAATAAACACATTTAAAGAATAAAACTGTTGCAGTGAACAAAAAAACTTTTTTTTTAATTGATAATGAGCATATTTCGAATTAATAATAAAAATCCACCCACGATGCATTAATACTTAGGCTTTAGGCCTTTATGGACAGTCACAGATTTACACAAAAAAGTTACATTAAAACATTTCTATAATTAAAAACACGATATACGTTTTTACTACAAAGCAATAGCTAATTATATTATTTGACATGTATACCTTGTTTTAGTTTGGTGTTTTTATTTTGGTTATATGTAATTCCTACTAGGCAAATTATTAAAATCGAATAAATATAATTAATTAAAGTTTAGATTTAGTTTGTATTTAAATAATTCACATTAAGATGTGGGCGTTTGTACATTTTATGACAACCTTTATAGAAAAAAAAATATATATATATATATATATATTATATATATATATATATATATATATATATATATATATATATATATATATATATATATATATATATATATATATATATATATATATATATATATATATATATATATATATATATATATATATATATATATATATATATATATATATATATATATATATATATATATATATATATATATATATATATATATATATATATATATATATATATATATATATATATATATATATATATATATATATATATATATATATATATATATATATATATATATATATATATATATATATATATATATATATATGTATATATATACAGTATGTCAGGATGCCGGTAACAACAGGACAAAATTCTGCTTGTCAAAAAAATATATACTACAATTGGAAAATATATTTTTATCATTAAATCTTAAAAATGCAAAAACATAAAATCAAGCAAGAGCAAACACTCGTTTCTTGGGCTTTTAACGTAAAATGATAAATAAAAAACTTGCTCCAAATTTATTTCTTATTCTGATTCCGAACTAACTAAGAAAAAATTGCATTTACGAAAAATAAAAAAAATCAACAATTTTGCAAATAAGCATTTTTCATTTCATTTTTTTTTTTTACAGTTTACATTTTTTCCATTATATATTAATTTTTATTAATGTTTAGTAATGTTAAGGTGATAATCAAGTAAAAGTAATAAAATGCGTAGGTACTAGCCAAATTGTTGTTTTTTTTTAATTTTTCATAAATTTAAATTTTCTTTAGTAAGCTCGAAATCAGGTTTAGAAGAAAATTTGGAGCAAGTTTTTTATTTATTATTTTACTTTAAAAGGTCAAAAAATGTCTGTTTACTCCTGTTTTTGCATTTTTGAGACGCCCTGTATGATAAAAATATATTTTCTTATTGCAGTTCATATTTTTTTGACAAGCAGATTTTTTTTTTATCAAGAATGATTTTGACGACATAATAACATCTGTACCTGAGGATGGCATAAATGAGATCTTGCGTGTGTTCAATAGCCATGATCCACAACTTCAATTTACTGTTGAAAATGAAAATAACAACAGTGTTCCTTTTTTGGATACTAGATTAATTAGGTGTGATAACAACCAGATCATATTAGATTGGTACATCAAACCAACCAGTTCTGGTAGATATATGAACTATCATTCTAATCACACCGGTAAAACTAAAATTAACCTGGTTTTAGCCTTGAAAACACGTATAGAAAGAATCTCTCATCCATCCCTCAGACTTGCTAATCTAAAGAAATTACACAACATTCTCTTATCCAATGCGTATCCAAATAAATTGCTCAACAAATTAATCTTTAGCACCTCTCAAGTAAGGAATCCAGAATCACATAACAATGGAATCTCACCAAACATTACTGCTCTTGAAACACAAACACAAACTTTTTTCTATTCCTTTCCTTACATAAAACAAATTTCTAATCAAATTACAAAACTATTTAAACATAAACCCTCTATTAAAATAGCATATAAACAAACCAAGACAGTGGGGACTGTTTTCAGTAAATTAAAGGATAAGGACGAAAAAATAAAACATCAATGTTGTTTATAGTATTCCCTTGTTCTGAATGTGATATTGTATATATAGGACAAACCTCTAGGGTTCTAAAAGATAAATTACATCACACAAAAGTGACTGTAGACTAAACAAAAAATACTTGTGCGTTAGCAGAACATACAAATCAATCAGGTCACCTTTTAATTTTAACCAAACAAAAATACGGATGGCGAAAGTGACTACAATAAGAGATTGATTTTAGAAATGACTGAAATTTTCTTGCAACTAAATCTATTAATAAAAAAACTGACATCAATGATTTGAGTGTAATTTACTCCAATATCTTAACTTTAAACACTCAAACTAATCAAAATAATAGTACTTTGACCTCTTTTTAGAACTTACTAATAATACTCTTTCATGAGGGAGGGTCAAGTAACAAAATGACAATTTCTTCTTTTCGTTTTTTTTCGTCAACATCCACTCATACTTATAAACATCAGCTTGGGTATATGGTTGACGGACGCATGTGACAGGTGTGCTCCGTCTGCCAGTATCCATAGTTGCCCTAGGTTAAATTCCAGGTCAGTCCACTGGCAATGGATTGATTTGGGAAGTACAATTTTAACGGAGAATCTCCAAAAAAATTTCACAATATAGATAATATAATTTCATAATTGTTGACATTAGGTAAAAATTTTTCTCTTTTTCTTAGAATTTCAAATATTAATCACATTAGTAGTTACCTTTAATACCTACCAACATGGAGGCAGGGATGTTAGACACATATGTGGTTTTTTTTTGGTTTTTCTATCCTTTTTTTTTTTCTTTTTTAACCTTTTTTGTAAGACATTTTTGTGATTATAAATCCTACTTAGATTCACCACTTTTTAAATTACTCAACGCCAATCCAAGGTTTTGTAAATATCACCGACCAGGTGTAGTTTAACTAACCCCATGTTAGCTTGAACTGAAATGTTGTGGTCTTTAGCAACAGATTAATATAAAAAACACAACATTCATATTTCTTTTAATACCATCATATCAAATTTTACTACCTTCAAACCAGTACACATTTTGCAAAAATAAAATTATTTTAACGTAATAATTAACAACATGGAACAATAAGCAATATATTACACAAAAATGCCAACTGTTTTTCACACAATGGAGTTATTTTCCGCTTAATGCGAGTAGCAGTAAGTAGATATTGTCATATTTAATTAAAGTAAAATTTTTTTTTTTTTTGATTGTTAAAAACATAATTTATCTTTCTTAAGGGAAATTTTTTTTTGAATATTCCTTTTTTTTCTTTTTTCTGCTTTTCTTAATATAAACAAGCTCATTCACTAATTGTATTTCCATTATTGTAGCCCTGAGGAAGAAAATAAAGTTTTTGAAAGCTGGGGTAGCACAAAAGCATTTTCATTTAAAAACCCTCTAGGACTGATACCCCAATAAACTAAATTTGTTGTTTAACTTATCAGTCAAGACTACCCTTCTCTCTCTTTATATATATACCTATATATATATATATATATATATATATATATATATATATA
>JAHBCN010008413.1:12500-30000 GCA_019359885.1 Listronotus oregonensis | reverse complement strand
CACCTTTCCGTGTACGTATTGTGTCACGGAAAAAGGGGTTGAATAGAAAAACTTTTTTTTAATTTTATCGAAAAGTTACTTGTAATAAAATGTTTGCTGTTTTAGAGTAAGATTGGGATAAAAATTAAACATATTTTATGGGTGTTCAGAAAATTGAAAAAACTTAAAATGGTACTAGAAAAGTGCATTTATTTGAAAGATAGGAACTAAGTTACTGAAAAGTTGTTTAAACGTAAGGTGTCTCTAATACAATTTTCGAAAAATTGGCCCACTTTTATTTATTTGTGATTAAAATTTTATTATCAATTAACTAATTCAATATTTTTGTACCAGTAGCGTTATAGTGACAAGCTTTATTGATACTTTGTTTATAATTCATAAGCCGCAGTATCGTCAGCTTTAAATTTACTTAACAGCAAAAAATTTGATAATAAATTGATATTAAAAATTTAAATCGATATTAAAATAAATTTAATCACAAAAATAAAAGTAGGCCGATTTTTCAAATATTGGTATTAGAATTATCTTTTTTTGAACAACTTTTCTAGTAACTTATTTCCATATCTTCTCCAAATAAATGCACTTTCTCTTTGTCCATTTTAAGTTTTTTCAATTTTCTGAACACCCGTATAAAATATGTTAAATGTTTCCATCCCAATCTTACTTTAGAAATGCAAAATTTTTTATCAAGTAGCTTTTTTGATAAATCAAAAATAAAAAGTTTTTCTCTTCAACACCTTTTCCGTGGACATATTATATATATAATATATATATATATATATATATATTATATATATATATATATATATATATATATATATATATATATATATATATATATATATATATATATATATAGTTTTAGTTTTCTTGAGTTTGGGTTGGAAGGGTGTTAGGAAATTTATTTAAGGGGATATACTATACAAAACTATAAATAATTTAAATAAGTTTGTGTAAATATGGCTAAGCCCTGCAATGTCAGTCCTGTTGTTTATTGCGTAGTTACTTTTTTTGATTTCGATCATCTCTTTGATTTGTAATTTGTAATAGTCCCGGTCTTAATTAATTATTTTCGTTTTGTAAGTAACTTATTTCCATATCTTCTCAAATAAATGCACTTTACTCTTGTACCATTTTAAGTTTTTTCAATTTTCTGAACATATAAAATATGTTAAATGTTTCCATCCCAATCTTACTTTTAGAAGTGAAAATTTTTTATCAAAGGTAGCTTTTTCGATAAAATCAAAAATAAAAAGTTTTTTCTCTTCAACACCTTTTCCGTGGAATATGTATATATATATATATATATATATATATATATATATATATATATATATATATATATATATATATATATATATATATATATATATATATATATATATATATATAGTTTTAGTTTTCTTGAGTTTGGGTTGGAAGGGTGTTAGGAAATTTATTTAAGGGGATATACTATACAAAACTATAAACAATTTAAATAAGTTTGTGTAAATATGGCTAAGCCCTGCAATGTCAGTCCTGTTGTTTATTGCGTAGTTACTTTTTTTGATTTCGATCATCTCTTTGATTTGTAATTTGTAATAGTCCCGGTCTTAATTAATTATTTTCGTTTTGTTGTATTAAAATTTGTGTTTTTGTTTTGTGGTATGTTTATTTAGTGCTGTTTGTGCATTTTCGTATATTTATGTCCGTTTAATCTGTCTTTGAGTAGCTAACTAGTCATTCCAATATATTGGGCAGGACAGATTTCTCACGCGATGGAATACACGACGTTTGACTGATGCATTATTGGTGTTTGGCTTTTAATTTGGTAAACATAGAATTAATTTTGTTTTGCGATTTATGACAAACTACTATATATACTATACTATTAACATAGTAGTTTGCCATAAAACACAAAACAAAATTAATTCTCTTTTCACCAAATTAAAAAGCCAAACACCAATAATGCGTCAGTCAAACGTCGTGTATTCCATCGGGTGAAAAACCTGTCCTGCCCAATATATTGAAATGACTAGTCAGCTACTTAAAAACAGATTAAACAGACATAAATATACGGAAAATGCACAAACAGCACTAAATTGACATACAACAGAACAAAAACACGAATTTAAATACTATAATAAAATAAGTAATAAAGACCAGAACTATTACAAATTACAAATCAAAGAGATAATCGAAATCAAAAAAAGTAAGTGAAAGAAATAACACTGACAACTTTTACGAAAATCGGCTTTGGGGTATTTAAGAAGACCCATATTTATAAAAAAAAATGTTTAATAAGAAATCACCCCCTAAAATTTGGCTGTGCATTTTCGAACACCCTGTGTATTCCATAGCTACCTTTTATTAAGACAGAGTCTTGCTAAAATTTTAAATTTGTGTTTTTTTTTGTAATATTTTTTCACCCATACCAATTAAGTAAAATTTGACCTAGTTATTTGCAACGCATATATTTAGGTTTCAAATAGTAAATTAAATAAAATAAATGCAGTCTAAAATAGTTGCAGCATATTTGTAACTATTTCGAGAGCTTTCTCTGCTTTCTTCTCAGAAAACATGGCTCGACGAAAAAGAGGGAAACACAATACTTCTTGTTTACCGTATATCTACCATATATGTTGTTTTCTAAAGTTGTTGTCTCTTTTATTATTATTTTTTTATTTTCCAATTAAATATATTTATGAGTTATTTTTGTACGAAGGGTAATTACACTTAAAATATAAAGAACGATTCATAACGGATAGAATTATAGTAAAAATAAAACTTACTCTTAACGAAATGTTTTCATTATTGGTTAGTTAAATGTTTGGATTAAATATATCTTAAAGTTTTAACATTAAAAATAATTTAAAGATTTACTAAAATAGCCACAGAGTTGTCAGAAAAATAGCTCCTGCCACATTCTTTTTGAATTATTTCCAATACTAGACTTTTTTACTTCGTCTGTATTAAAAACGTTTATATGTTTCATTCGTTCTAGCAAAACAAAGAATCATACGCGTTTTTATATTCAATTTTAGATCGATTTAAGTATTTTTTCAAGGGCGTAGCCAGGATTGTATATAAGAGGGGGCAGACAAAGAAAATCCTAGATTATATTGTTTATTTTGATCGTTGCTTTTACGATATGAGTTTTACATGAGCAGTGGAGGTAGTAACTAAAAAAATATATAAAAATCAGAAATAGCGCAAAAGAATGCAAGCGGCGACCGTTGAAGGCGCACAACATTGGCTGATCAGTTGCCTCCCCTCTCACCCCACATCCTTCCCAGCCGCTCCGCTCCTAAGCCTATTTAAATTAGGGTTCTTTACTACTTTTTTTAAAGGTCTTTTGAGTTTTTACAAAATGTTTTATAATTCATTTTTCTATAACAATAAAAACTACGCTACCCTTGTCGTTATAAGTGACGTTTTTTGGAGTAAGAAATGATGTAAAAAAATTATATTATAGGTCACATCACGTATAGTTGGATTTTACAAGCCAGCCTTCAAGCCTCTTAGTTTCTAAGGTCTTATAAGAAGCATCGCAAGGTATGAAGCTCATTAGAATCAGGGCCGTATCTAGGCATCGCCGCGCCATGGCGGGGATTAACATTTGCGTCCCCCTCCACACACCAAGGGATTTGGAGAGTATGGAATATCACCAACGAAAACAGGGACTCCGGGGGTTATTTCCCGACAATTTTACAAAAATAAAGTGCAAAGTTTTAGGTTTAACGTTTTTTGAACCAAGAATGTCATTTCTTTAAAATACCAATTTTGTGGTAGAATTTTTGTCAAATTCTATATTTTCTTTATATGAAAATATTAGCCTACTATTTGAAAGAGACATGATTTACATAAATCAACTGTTTGTATCTGACCGAAAGAAGTAAAATGTAAATTAATTTTACATTCTTATTTGCGGATAATTAAACTTAGAATAAATTTTCTCAACAATAAAATCGTAGTTACAAAAATACTGTGCATAGAGGGCCTACTAAAACGTACCATTTATACTTTAATAAATTAAACTACTCGTATTTGCAACAAAAAATGGACTAGTTCTGCCTCCAATTTATAAAATACCAATTATCTGCAGCATAAATATTAAAAAAAAATTAAAAAGTTTTTCGCTGAAGGTATCAGGAAAAATTGATATTTTATTAATAATTCATACATTTTTTCAGTCTTGATATATTAAAAATAATAAAATTTAGTAGGTATCTAAGTTAAAAATTTGTTATAAAATTGTTCTGATATAATTTGTTTATTTGATTAATTTTGTCAATAAAAATAATAATTATATGACTACAGTACTGACAACTGATGGAAAAAAAAAAACATAACCAATTTTGCGCCCCAGGTAGCTGCGCCCTTGGCGGACGCCCACCTCGCCAATGCCTAAATACGGCCCTGGTCAGAATTACACTTTACCAGAGAACGACCGCTCTTTCAAGGGGGGGCAGCTGCCCCTCCCTGCCCGTACCTCGCTACGCTCATGATTTTTTTACTCTAGAGTTTGGACAGAGCTTCAGGATATATCGATGAAATATAAAATATCAGTTAAATATGGATAATATTTTTATATCCATATTATTTAACAAAAAAAAACTTATAAATTTAACAGAAAGCAGCTTGAATCTCTAGTATTTAATTTTTTGAATAAACAATGTGTTTTAATATTTCGGATTGACTTCGCTTGCTCCGAGACTACGTTACATAAAAAACTACTCACTTTACTTTTATCCGGGATGCAATATTAAAACTTAGCCTTCTATTAAAAAACAGGTACCGCAATTTTTAAAACCAAAAAGTGCTTGGGCGCAAATGAAAAAAAAAATGAAGCAAGATACCTCTCACACAAGAAAACTACCAAACTATAAAAACTCTTTCAAAGTTTTAAACCTGGAGCTTATAAAGTAGATCTTATTTTATCTGATTTTTTTCAACTGCACTTAACTAAATATGTAAAATATTTACACAAAAAATTTAAATAAAGAATATTTTTGGGCAAAATGATAAGATGACCTGACCCAGCAAGTCTTACAGGTGAATCACACCTTACATTGGATAAATCTGCATATTTTTAATCTACTTATCTGTTTCCAAACACTTGTTTTAATTTTTCAATTGGACACCATTAATTTTTTGCATATTTAAATAAAAAACAACATTCTGAGTACAATAATTTTTGACTTCTTTTTACGTTACGTTAGAACGTAATATATATTATACATACTGTAATTATTATATATATATATATATATATATATATATATATATATATATATATATATATAATAATATATATATATATATATATATATATATATATATATATATATATATATATTATATATATATATTATATAATAAAAGGAGGGATAGTCTTGACTTGACTATTTAAAAACCAAGATTGTGGTTTTGGGGTTTAAGTCAGATTAGGCTTTATTTATAAGTAAAACTCTTTGTTATTACTACGAGCTTTCAGAATTTATTGTTCCCTTCATCGGGGCTGAAAAATACAGAAAAAGCGTTAAAATTAAGATCTTAAATATAAAGAACAAATGGATTACCTTGGGTACAACGTGAGTATTAATTGAAGTATTGTTGCGACACTCAAGAACATCAAAACCCATATTAATTAACTATACATAACGATCAATTAGCTACATGCCGATTACAATTCACCATGTGTTTAACCTATACCATAACCTCACTTGTTACAGGCATGGTTTTTTTACAGAACAATGGAGCGACAAGAGAATAAAATTCTTTTTGCAGGTTACTGCATGAAGAGATTCGTGGTTCTCGCGAAAGAAATCTGCGGATCACTACGCGGAACTGATATTAGATGTCGCCAGCTGTGGTGTCGTCACCCCCCTGTCACTAAGGGATGACGGCTCTCAAAGCTGGGTACTGTCTCACTAGATGGCGCGACGGGGAGTGAATCGCATCCCTCTCACTAGAGGCGACTCACCCCACTAGTGTAATTTATTCCCCTTTCGCTTTTTTGACAATGTTACAGTTTATTGTTTCCAATTATTAATTTTAATTTATTATATATTAAGAAACTATGATAATTAAAGAACAAACTTATATCCAGTGGGTATCTTGCAAGTTTAGAGTTACAGGAAGAGAAAACAAGCTTAAAGATAGAAATGAAAAACAAAGAACAATTTTTTATGTTAACTTATAAATATCTACATGTATTAGTGTATAACAAGCTGGCAAGTATTTGCAATAAAATCATGAATCCACAGAAGAGACCGAGGCGGCAGACCGGTCCCTAGCTATTTACAGTGATTATATAGAGTATACTGCGTTCAGTTCAGCAATATCTCTTTTTTATTGATACAGTTATTAGATAAATGTGTTTCAGCCATCTCAAAGAAACAGTCGCTTTTAAATTATTTTCTGTATGTATATATATATATATATATATATATATATATATATATATATATATATATATATATATATATATATATATATATATATATATATATATATATATATATATATATATATATATATATATATATATATATATATATATATATATTATTTTATATATAAATATATATATATATATATATATATATATATATATATATATATATATATATATATATATATATATATATATATATATTAGAGTGACCGGATCTCATATTATGGGGAAAAAAAATGTCGGAATTTTGTTCGTCTGGACCCTACAAACGATTCCCCTTTCCAGAAATTTGAGCTCGATTAAACGAAGTTAACCCGTGCCGCTCGTCGCTCAAAGTTTGAAAAAATTAAAATTTTTGGCCAAAGAGCTGACATATGGAGCCATAACTCCAGAATGGTAAATAATAAAAACACGCTTAATATCTTAAAAGAAAGCTAATTTTGTTCTTCAAAATTTATATTCTATACATAATTGTTGTTATTTTAAGTCAAACCGAGTTACAACAGCCTTTAGCCCCAAAAACGTGACCTGGTACCACTAGGAGCATACTTCGTATATTTTGTTATTAAGTGATAAATTTTGCTTTTTTTTGGTATATTTTTGAGTTTTAAGTATATATATATATATATATATATATATATATATATATATATATATATATATATATATATATATATATATATTATATATATATATATATATATATATATATATATATATATATATATATATATATATATATATATATATATATAAAAAAAAACAAGTAATACTTATAAGTCTAATGACATTTTTTATTTTAAAATATAAAAATCAGGTATATAATACATACAAAACAGACACCGAAAAGATACAGACGTAGTACCTACATGAGTTGATAATTTTACATAGTTATCTAATCTATTCTAGAGCTTTTGTTAAAGTAGTTTTTGAAACGTCAGGATATAATGCTCGGCATTTACTTACAACTTGCAGACATATTGCTTTTGTTCTTCATCTTTTGTAAGAAGGTTGTTAAAGTCGGTTATTAATTTTACCACGCTCAGCTATATCATTAACTACTTTTAATGTTTTGACAATTTTTAATCCTTCTTGGAAGTCATTATTTTGAGGCCAGGTGTTTGGATTTGTCTTGGGAAATCTGTTTTATATTAAATCGGTCAAAGAAGGTAAACATTTCTTTGGTAAGTAAATTTACCAATCCTCCATCAACTACCTCTTTTAATTTTCTTTACTAACTTTTCGATTTACAACCTAGCGTGCTCTGATGGTTCATCTGTGCTCTGAGCAATTTGTTAGCCATTAACAACTTTTCATCGTCTGTAATGGTGGGATCAAAAAACGATAATCCCACCAACTCTGCATTCAAATACCACAAATGATCCGAAAATTTGGTCAGAGCTATTTCTGCAATGTCGTTGTCACATTCTTTATAGTCTAACAGACTATGCAAAATACCTAAATCTTGCTTTGGTGCAAGATAAGCTTTTGGAGCACTAAACCAAGCTTGACAATAAATTTTAACTAGGAAAACAGAAATAGCACGCACAGAACTTTCTTCTTCTTTAGACATCTTAAATTGACGACGAAAAATGAATATTTTAAGCAGTAAATAGCCTTTGCCATCCACCTAGCGTGATGAATGGCTCCTGGAGTTCTAAAACCCACAACATTGACGTCTAGTGATCCAACAAATACGAGAACCAACTGCAATAGCTCCTTGTAGTCATCTCTGGGGTGGCTCTCAGTTAATTTGGTCTTGAATTCAGCAGTAACATTTGCAATTACTTCTGGAGTTAGCTGCTTTTGTATTAGATTGTCACTGATACCTGTGTCGTATTTTCCTTTGTCCATCTTGGGCCACGCAGTAAGGAATCTCTTAAAAATGTCTGGATGAGGTCCAGTGGTTGATCCCATTTTTGTGTCGATACGCCTCTTAACAGAATTTCAAGATATGTGACGGCAAGCTAGGTATAACAATTCCTTCCTAACATTTGCTCCAATATGACGCATGCTCCTTTGAGTCTTCCCGTGTTGGATGCTGTCGTGTCGAAGCACATCGCCTTGACGGTGTTGGAAGACCCCATTCATGTAGACATTCATATACGGCTACGGCTTGCTCCTCTCCAGAGCTGTTTGCTGTTACAGGAACTCCAGCAGCTGTTCCTTTTCGCCATATGAAATAGCAATAGCTATTCGCTCACATTGCTCATTTTAAAATAACCGGTAAAGTTTACCGTCCCAATGGACAACCACGGGCTCTTTTCAGGTATGTTCACTTTATCAAAAATTTTTTTAGTAAATTGTTCTCTGAACATTTGCCTTCTATAATGTAATAAAGTTTTCGATACTTTGTACTCAAGGGTCAAGGTTTAGTGCTTCTAGAGTAGCTATTAAAATTCTCGTGGCATTTCTGTCGGATACTTTACATCGATCTAACAAAATCGACAGTTTCATGTTTAAAATCTCTTTAACGCCCCTTGCAAATGAAACTTTCATCCTCTTGCTCTCAGATGGTCCTGGATCTTCTACAGCTTCTTTAGGGCTGTCCATTTCCTCCAAGCTCTCAAGTTCCTGGTGGATGCTGTCCTCTTCAGTGTCTTCATTTTCTTCTTCTTCTTCGAACTCGTCTTTATCATCCGTCTCTAAGAAGCAACAAAAGAAAGAGAAAAAAATATAAAAACTTGTCGTTTTAGCAGAAGAGTAATAATACATAAGTACTAAATTTCCTACTTCTAATTATTAATAAGTATTATTTAAAAAATATCTATAATCTATTATTTATCTATTTTAGAATATTATTAATAAAAAAAACTCACCAATATCAAAAGTTCTTTCTTGGATTTGTCGGTTCATTTTTGCAAGTTCCTTTTGCGCCTTGATTTCTTCAGCTCGAGACAACTTGAGATCCACTCAGTCATGGAACCTGGGCGGCCCTTCTGCCTCTGTTTACGAGAAACGCCTTATCTTCTTCCGATTTCATCAGAGCCAAGGCATCTTGTTGAGCAATATCAAAGAGATCGTCCAACTTTTCAACAAACTGTTTAAATTTGTTCTTAACCGCTTCCGATGTTTTCTTCCGATCTTTTTGAAGAGTTCTTCACTCGGCGTGAAGTTTTTCTAGCTTAGTAATTGCATCTTGCTCATGTTTAGTCGGAATTCGAGCTTTCTCCCAAAAAATGAAAATTTATAGTATGGCAAGTTTTGCTGATTCTCTTACAGTTAATTTCACAGTACGTAAATTATAAAATAAAGCACACAAAACTTGACGATTTGAGGGTAGTTTACAACCGGTGATCTGGTGAATGGGATAGTCCACAAGAAATATTTTATCCTTGGTCCGGCTTTGTAGACCTGATGTGGATGCCATTCCAGAGTTTAATAGGTAAATAACAGTTAAAATATATTACAAACTTTAATTTCAATAAAATGTTTTCAAATGTCATTTAAAATAATACTATAATAGTTATAAAAACAATAACACACACTTGGAAAATTAAAAAAAAAAACAAAAAAACGTTAAAATATCTTCACTAGATAATTGTTCCATCTAACCAGCTCAAAGGCACTTTAGAAACTAAACTGAATAAATGAAAGGTCAGTTTGTACGCTGAAGTACCTATATATATATATATATATATATATATATATATATATATATATATATATATATATATATATATATATATATATATATATATATATATATATATATATATATATATATATATATATATATATATATATATATATATATATATATATATAAGATTCTAAATTCTTGGGGATTCGGTCTAGGGCTGAAGTAAAACTCTTTTTTACAAAACGTCGAGCTTTCGGAAATTTATTTTTCCTTTTTCAAGGCTACAATATAAAGAAAAATCTTTTACAATCAAAAAATTAATCTACAAATGCAACTTATTGTTTTAAAACGATAAAAAAAATATATAACAAAATATAACAATAAAACTTACGTGCAAAGTGAGTTTTCTTAAGGCTAGAGTCATTATAAGAAACATAATCAATTTATTGTTTTACATCTTAGTGCTCATAAGTTTTGAATTTAAATTTTTTTAACATTTATACATTCTAGTGTTTTCTAGAACATCTTGAAACATACTGTTAAGTTAATACATATCGAAATCAATAGCAGAAGTGGTATTATCAGGACAACATTCCTTTGTAGGGTTTTTTCTTTTTTTGTTATTTCGTCGAAAAAATATGTATAAAGTGTGCATGTCGGAAATTTTACAGAAAATTCTTTTAAAAATTATTTAGGATTTTTTCTTTCTTTATATTTTATTATACCATTATTATAAAAATAAGGATGGATACAAAAAAATTTTCTTTCTAAATTAATTATCGTTTTGTTTTAAGTTTTTTAATAGGCTAGAATAAATTATGCTTAGATCGTTAATATCTTTTCTTTTATTCATGCAACAACTATCCAGGAAAATCTCCACCATTTCTAAAAACTGTCTTTTGTTTTTGTTCTTTTCTGTATTAAGTACCTTTGCATTAGCAAAATCTATGTTATGATTGGTCATAAGGACATGTTCTGATAGGGTACATGTTTTTTTTATTGAGTCTGCAATCGCTCTTATGTCTGGTAATGCGTTGCTGTAAAACAGTGGAAGTTTGTCCTATATATAGTTACTGTTGCATTCTATGCATTGAAGAGAGTAAACAACATTCGATTTATTTAAATCACTATCTGTATCTTTTAGCCTGGAAAAGTGTTTCCAATTTTTAAAATTTGTTTTCCACTTATTTTAAGGCCTGTATGTTTAGTTAAAATTTTTGCTAATTTGTGAAAAGTTTCACCGCAATATGGTAGTAAAAAATAATAAGAGGGTTGATTCTCAGTTGATAAGGCACTAATATTTCGAGAAATGTTAGTTGGTTGGTTATTATTGGATAAAACAGATGAGCTTTCTAGAGAAATAGCCAAACTGTGTTCATTGTTCTGAAGATTGTTAACTTCTATTGTTCTATTGTTATTATTTAAATTATTAGTATTTATAGAATTATTTAAAAATACTATATTATATATATTTTATAAATTGGAGGCAGAACTAGTCCATTTTTTGTTGCAAATACGAGTAGTTTAATTTATTAAAGTATAAATGGTACGTTTTAGTAGGCCCTCTATGCACAGTATTTTTGTAACTACGATTTTATTGTTGAGAAAATTTATTCTAAGTTTAATTATCCGCAAATAAGAATGTAAAATTAATTTACATTTTACTTCTTTCAGTCAGATACAAACAGTTGATTTATGTAAATCATGTCTCTTTCAAATAGTAGGCTAATATTTTCATATAAAGAAAATATAGAATTTGACAAAAATTCTACCACGAAATTGGTATTTTAAAGAAATGACATTCTTGGTTCAAAAAACGTTAAACCTAAAACTTTGCACTTTATTTTTGTAAAATTGTCGGGAAATAACCCCCGGAGTCCCTGTTTTCGTTGGTGATAGTCCATACTCTCCAAATTCCTTGGTGTGTGGAGGGGGACGCAAATGTTAATCCCCGCCATGGAGCGGCCATGCCTAGATACGGCCCTGATTCTGATGAGCTTCATACCTTGCGATGCTTCTTATAAGACCTTAGAAACTAACAGGCTTGAAGGCTGGCTTGTAAAATCCAACTATACGTGATGTGACCTATAATATAATTTTTTTACATCATTTCTTACTCCAAAAAACGTCACTTATAACGACAAGGGTAGAGTAGTTTTTATTGTTATAGAAAAATGAATCATAAAACATTTTGTAAAAACTCAAAAGACCTTTAAAAAAAGTAGTAAAGAACCCTAATTTAAATAGGCTTAGGAGCGGAGCGGCTGGGAAGGATGTGGGGTGGAGGGAGGCAACTGATCAGCAATGTTGTGCGCCTTCAACGGTCGCCGCTTGCATTCTTTTTCGCTATTTCTGATTTTTATATATTTTTTAGTTACGACCTCCCTGCTCTGTAAAACTCATATCGTAAAAGCAACGATCAAAATAAACAATATAATCTAGGATTTTCTTTGTCTGCCCCCTCTTATATACAATCCTGGCTACGCCCTTGAAAAAATACTTAAATCGATCTAAAATTGAATATAAAAACGCGTATGATTCTTTGTTTTGCTAGAACGAATGAAACTTATAAACGTTTTTAATACAGACGAAGTAAAAAAGTCTAGTATTGGAAATAAATGTAAATGTTACGTATTTGTTATTAGATATGGGCTTTTTAAGTACTTAACTAAAGTTATCCTTTATTATTTTAATATATAAAATATTACCAGCGGTTTATTTTTCAGCAACAGCAACAATGCAGTATTCCAGTCAAAACAATCTCCACTGGTGCACCAAGCCCGCAAGGTAAAGTCACTACAACAACGCCTTCAGCACCCTCTCCCACCGCATCGGATAAACAACCAATCCTTAAACCTGTAGAATGCAATTTGTGCAAGCGAAGATTTAAAAATATTCCAGCCCTAAATGGTCATATGAGACTACATGGAGGTTATTTTAAAAAGGTATGTATTAGATTTCATTAAATCTTTTGGCGATGAAAGTTCATATTGATTAAATATAATAAAACACTTTTAATTTAAAAAAAAATGCTTATATTAGCAACAAACACAGAATAGATAAATGTAATTAATAATTATATATAAAGTTAACTGTTGGGGAAACTTAGATACTGCTTAGGTAAAACAACGAGGAAAAACACATTTTATTTTTGTATTATATTATTTGGTAGCCACAGCTTTCTCTAAAACAGTGATTATTTTATTAGATGTAAATAATTTTATTGGTACCTTTATAATTATTAGAGATCTGATCTAACTTTAAAATGGGTAAATTAATACATTATACAATAAGAACGTAAATATTTGATTTTTGGAACATAAATTTGTCGAATGTGTGATTTTAAGAAAATAAAAGTAATTTTAATAAATGTTAAAAGTATTTTATTGCTACCTATCTTAGGGTTATTATATACCTAATTGAATTTAATAACGTAAAAGATCCAATAAAGATGCACTTAAAAGTAGCGGATAGAGATACGAAAATCCGGTATATCATTACAATCTTTACGTTTTCATATTAGTTTTTTATTAGGCCAAAGAATATATAAGGTGCTAGCGAAACATACATCACACACTGTGAAGTTAAATAAAATAAATAAATCAAAAGTGTTTTATAATATTTTGTGTATACAGGGTCTTTCTTAATAACATGCTAATATTTAAGGGGGTGATTCTTGGATCCGTTTTAAGAAAAAAACTTTATATGATTGTCTGTCCCAAACCTCTTATCTTTTGAGATACAGGGTGTTAAAATTTCCAACACCTGATATAATTGATTTCTTTGTGTGTTCAGGGTAATTTTCTGATTCTATTCCGAAATATATGTAGATTACCTTAATTTCATAATGTCAACGTTTAAAAGTTATCTTATTAAATAAATTATTGTTCAAAGTTACATGAATCGTTTTTTTTTTGGTAATTGGTCCAGTGAGATGCAAATTAGTGAATTTATTTTTTTATGGGAAAACGGTGAGTCGTACGAAAAAAAGTCAAGTAACCAAATTTGTTTAAAATTGACCGGGGACTCCAAAAATATTTCTATTTTAGGAGAAAGCAGTGGTGTACTACTTTTTCCTTCAAAAATATCTAGTCAGAGTCCAGTACGGACGCCACTGTTGCAAATAAAAAATGTTTCTTAGGTCAAAAAATGATCTTTAATACATAAACGTCTTAAACTATGTTTTATAAAAATTTGTGGTATAAAAATGACAATAAAATTTTTATTTTTTTCTTAAAATTTTAACACCCTGTATCTCAGTAGATAAGACGTTTAGGACATACATTCATATGAAGTTTTTTTCTTAAAATGGGTCTAAGAATCACCCCCTTAAATATTAGCATGTTATTAAGAAACACCCTGTATATATATTTTTGTAATTCTGGTAATCCTTGGGGACTAACTATATAGTATATAATATGGCGCACCTAATAAGAGGGAATACAACTCTGAAGCGCAATAACTATAACTATAACTAGGTATTCGCTTGTGCTTATTTGATTTTTAAAATATTGTGTATGTGGGTGCTTTTAATCCATTTACAATAACAAAGGTATTTTGTGTGGCTAAATGAGTTTTTACGCTATCATGTATGTGGGTACTCTTAATCCATATTATGCACTAACTGATTGTAGTTTGATTTTTTACTTTTCAATCCGATTCGTTGTCCCTAACTTGTATGTCATTTTTAGGTGGCTAAAATGCATGAAAACACTAATACCCCAATCGAACAGGTAACTGAAATAAACTTAACGTAAAAAACGTTCAAGATGAATTTTTTGTAACATCCCTTGAAATATCTAATATTTCTATAATTTTTAGGTAATAAGATTGTCTGAAAAATCTAGTGCAGAATCTGACGAGGTAAATAATAATCCTGACAGTTATAGTCATTTAGTGCAAACATAGTTGCCATTTGCATTAGCTAAATAAACCTGCAAAATCGGTAACCTAGACCCAAATTAAGTTGTTTCTTGACAGATACATACAAATAGTTAATACATACATATGGTATCACATATCGGGTTATCACAACATCATTTAAAAGTCAATTAAAGGCCACATTTTGATATTTTAAACACTTTAATTGCTTTTAAACTTTCACGCTTTAAAAATAATCCTGTTTTTCTATCAACTTTTAATTAAAATTTTCTTGTGTTAACACATATCATACGATGATGGCGGTAAATCAAATATTACTTAAAACTATTGTGAAACTTTAAAACAAACCAAAAACAATATAATGCTTGAAACTAATCAAATAAACACAATTATAATAAATTAACAAATTTACTATAAAATTAAGTACTTTAAGGGGTTTATTTTGTTTTAAGCCAATTTCTTTAAAAAGGTAAACATGTCTTATATCGTTTATTTTATAAAATTCTTAAGATTTTTTTTTAATGGTACCAGTCTAATATATTTTTATAATTTTTTTATAAAAACAGCGTATTAACAATACATTTAAAAATGATATGTGTTTTACGTAATGTTTTTGTCTTAAACTTCCAGGTTAATAACATGAACTAAAAACCTTCATTGGTGACAGTTATGGGTACCATGTAATCTTTAAGATTTTATTAATATTTTACCAAAGGCAAGTTTAATGCGATAGTATAGTTTCTTTTTGTACGATACTCACCTATTTTCGAATGAACTTTAAACTGTTTTGGAAAGAATTTTGAAACTAAGGTCCGTTTTTATCTTCTTCTTTTTATTTGTTAATTTTATTTGTCATTGTTTATTGTTTTGGTTTAATTTAAAAGGATGTAGAACTGGATAATCTGTTTTCGAAAGTGGCTTGACTATAAAATTTAACAAAAGAGTCAAATTCGAGCATGAAGAATCTTAGGACAGAATTTTTCGCCATCTAGACGTAACTATATTAAGTCACCCAAAATAGGATTATTTCTAAAATTTGGTAATAGGACAGATTGGCGCCTGTCGCTGGCCATTTTATGGTCTCCCACTCCGGCAACACAAAAATAAATTGTGTAATATTTAGTATCTTGCCAGAAATCTCTTCTAAGCAAAGAAATAAATATGAGGGTTGTCTTTTAAGTTTTTGCAAATTACAACTAGTTGGTATTGCTTAAATGTGACACTACTGTATTGTGTATTCGTAAACTTTGACGTGAAGGTTTTCGTTGCATGATTTGGTTATGAAGCACCATTTGAGAAGACTGTCTACAATTGGTTTGCTAAATTTTGTCGTGGCAGTGCATTCGTCAGTTATGAGTGACGTAAGGGTCTACCAAAATCCGTTGTAATTTCAAAAAACATCGAGGCTGTGTGAGAAATAAAGGTGACTTGGCAAATCGCAGACCACAATACATTCAATTTTGCATAAAGATTTGGCAGTTAAAAAGGTCTGTTTTAGATGAATTTTGCATTAACCACAACTAACCAAACCATGTTGATTATTGTTAAAAAATGCTGAAATAATTTTACCGTGCTAATACAAAATCCGAAACCAACATTATTGGAGGAGACGAAACTTGGATATATCCCTATGAACCGAAAACTAAGCAACAATCTACTGACTAAGTTTTTTATGATGACCTGAATCCCACAAAAGTTTTCGGTTTACGAAGCAATTCCAAGAAAATGATTGCTTGTTTCTTCAGTTGTACTGAACATATCGCAACCGTTCATGTAGAGGATGGAATAACGGTTAATGCTGACTGGTTGTTTGCCCCGGTCTTTAATAAATTACGGAAAAAGAAGAAAAAACGTTGCATCTTCCTTCATAACTACAATGCCAGCGTCCACAAACCAAGGATTATTTGAAGAAGAACAACGTTAAACTTATGTCTTATTTCCCGTATTCATCTGATTAGGTCTTAATGACTTTTTTTGTTTCCAATTGTGAAACAAAAAAAATCATGAACAGCAATTCACTTTAAGACCCGCAAGTTATAATAAAAAAAAATATGATGATTTAAAAAAGTCTTAGTAAATATGGTTAATACACTTTTTACACATAATACTAAAAAAAATGTACATTACGATTTGTTTTGGGTCTAGCGTAATGATTTTTGCAGCAAATATAATAGTTAAAACATGTATTTAAAATTCCGCACTGCATTGAACAAAGTAGAATAGCATCATCGAAAAAGTTTGGTTATAATTTATCTCATAATAGAAAAGTTTTTATAGAAGATCATTTCATTAACAGCCTATTTGTATTGCATTTTGCATTGTGTAAATCGGTAGAAAATAATTTTTTTAAAATCTGATAAAATACACTGCACTATTTCAGTCGCTTGCATAACTCAGTAATTTATTATTAACCAGCATTTGTTTAATACAAAAAGCTTTTAGAATGAGCCATACACTAGCCAAAACAAAAGCATGTTAAAATGTTATTATAAGCCAATTAATGAAACCTCATTGTATGGGTATATAACAATATTTTAGTTGTACAATCAATATTAACGTTTTTTAAGTCTGCTTTTAGTTTAGTCATTTAGAAAATA
>JAHBCN010008413.1:0-10000 GCA_019359885.1 Listronotus oregonensis | reverse complement strand
TGTTTTTCATATCTCTTTAAATAACGTCAGAAAAAAATAAAAACAAATCAGCAAATTTGGTTTTCGGATATCGGAAGTACTCGGAATTACCTTTCAATCGGCATGTTGTTGGCCCTAAATCGCACTTTCATAATTTAAACTTCGTACTCTTACGGTTCGAGATTCCCATGCATGCATCGAATCTGTCACCTGTATATATACTAACGGATCACCTGCATATCTAAGATTTGGGTTGATGGATCTTAACTTTTAAAATGTCAAAATGTTCGTCTAAAACGCGCTTTTAAAAAATTGCTGGTATTATTCAAAATTTAAAATGGCAGCCGAAAGGTGGAAAAAAATTAAGCGTAAGGCAATAAAAGCTTTCAGAAAAGAAAACCCAACCTATTGGGTCGTTTTTTGGCTTAAGTTAAACCTGAAGTATACCCTTTAATAGCTGGTGTGATTGAATAACAAAAGTCAATATGGCGGTTTCCATAACGCAGTCAAAAATTCAATATGGTGGTCATTTTTAAAAAATCAACAAGTTTATACCAAATTTGGTATAAGGAAGTTTTTGATGTCGCTGATCATGAATCTGGAGTCAAATTTTTAAAATTGCAGATGGCGGACCCAAGATGACTGACAAAATTTTCAAAAATTAACCGATCTTCCTGAGCTTTGATACATGGGGGTTTTCTGGAGTCGCTAGTTACCAATCCTGGGTTGTATTTACAAAATTCAAGATGGCAAATTCAGGCTGGCGAAAGAAGTTTAAAATCAACCAATTTGCCTAAAATTTTGGATATGGGGTTTTGGCAGCTACCGAATACGAATTCAAAGTCACATTTAAAAATAGAATGGCAGATCTGAAATGTGGAATAAATTTGTAAATATATACCGCCATCGTTAATCTATTATTTAGAATTTTAAAAATCTAAGCACGGATTTGTAATCAGCGACCCCAAAAACCTCTGAATACTAAATTTTCGGTCAATCGGATAAATATTAAAGATTTTGTCCGCCATCTCAACACAGGATTCGTAATTAGCGACTTCTAAAACTGCCATGTACCAAATTTCAAGAATATCGGTTAATTTTACAAAATTCCAGATGGTGGACCCAAGATGGCTGACAAAATTTTCAAAACTTTTAAACACTTAAATTAAGCTTTATTACTGTCCAACGTTGTAAGCCTTCCGTAGCATTTTAGTATCTTTTAAAGATTTTGTCGATTCTTACCCCTGTGAATTCATTGATAATGTAACATTCTAAATTTGTGCAAAATCGTTTTAAAATATTCAAGTTTTTTTTTTTTAATTATAATAAAATACATCCTTATGTCAACTTTTTAACAGTATTTCGATATTCCTAGAATTCTTAAAATGATTATGCATTACGCATACATGTCATTAGAAAAAAAGATTAAAATAAATACATTTTGTGCTTAGTCCTTCTGTTCTGTTTAATTTATTGAAATTATTGTTAGTTTTACAGCGTAAAAATTAATTTTAGTCATTGTTATCGCAGTAAATAGGTTACTTGCTTTTGGGCTTATTATTATTTTTTATAAAGCAAACTTTTAAAGCTTTGTTTGAAAAAACCGGGATACGCTTAAAGTTTTAATCGGAGTTTGCTTGAACAAACAAACCATCATTGTGTTATAAAAAATTAATGAGTTTTCAACTTTTTTGTGTATTTAGGCTATATGTATTTATCTATGTTACCCCCAAGCTTTCAGAGCTTTTAATAACAAGTTGACAGATTTATAGCCATATGTTTTTAAGTAAAAAACATGGTTTCTGGTAATGTTCCTAGAACAGGTCATTAAATATATACCTATTTTTTAACTATACTAGGTGAAAATAAAAATAAGATACACCCTGCCAATGTTTTTCTTTACCAATATCCAATATCCTTTAACAAGGATAATTAAATATTAATAAAGGGTGCCCCAAAATGTAAGCAAATTTAAAATATCGTGGCATTTTCGTTTTTGTCATACTAGGCTTCTGAAAATTTGATAGCTGTCATGTAATTTATTGGAAATAATAGCCATGAAATGCTACATGGTAGAACAGCGCTTTGTTATTATTAAAACGTATTATAAATGTGAAGACTGTTATGCAGAAACAGTTCGTAGAGGCAGCGTTTTTGGAAGAAATATTGCACTAAAACATACGACAGTGCAAATATTGATCAAGAAATTTAAGCAAAGTGATTCAGTTGGAAACATAAAATCAACAGGGCGCCACAGTGGCATGATACAAGTTCGACTGTTTCAAAAATGGCTACAGAACGCTCAGCTTTACCAAATTTTAAGTTTATTTTTTAAAGAAAAGCTTATAAAATTTGGAAAAGATTGTCGTAGCCCTTTTTGAGATTTTTTATCTTTTTTTTTTTTTTAATTCTGCCCCAATTTGAAAAAGTGGCAACTGAAATTTTAAGTCTTTGGGTAAAACCTATTTTTACTTGATATTTTGGCCCAAATATTGTTACTTGGGGGTTTCGAGGTCACTTATCACGAATATGCGGTCAAATTTAAAAAAAATCTTAATCCAAGATGGCGGATCCGAAAAAGCGGGTACCAAAATGGTTTTCCATCTCACTTAAAATCCGGGGAATAGGGAAGAAACATTTTACTTAAGGGTTTTTGTGGTCACTAATCTGAGATCAAAATTCGAAAAATTTTGAAATCCAGAATGGCTAATCCAAGATGGCGGATCCAAAATGGCGCGTATTAAAATTGAAAAACACTAAAAAATACAGAGAATATAGAAAGAACATTTTACTTAGGAGTTTTCGTAGTCACCAATCACGATTATTAGGTCGAAATTTAAAAAATTCCTAATCTTAGATAGCGAATCCAAAATGACGGCTAAAAAAAGAGAAAAACACTTAAAATCTAGAGAGTATGGTTAAAACATTTTACTCAGGGATTTTGGTAGCCACTAATCACCATCTGAGGTCGAAATTAAAAAATATTTTTTGTTTATTTATATAGTTTCTAAAAAAATATATTATTGCTATTGTGGGTGAGTTAAAAAAAAAATATATTAAAAAAAACTAAAAAAATACAAATGCTAATAACTTTCTTATTATTAAATAAAGAGATTCAAAAATATGGTAAAGTATATATATTTTTGGTTTTTAAAATAATAATATAAGTCAAGGGTACATATAGTTATGTAGGTTATATATTTTAAATATAAGAAGATTTTATTTGTTATAAAAATTAATACATTTTAAAATTTATTAATTTTAAATTTTAAAATTTGTTATAAAATATTTTGCTATTAGAGATTTTTTTAAATATATAAGTATATAATATACAAAATGTTTTGAATAAAACCTATAATAAATTGTAAGAAAAATACATTTTTTTTTATACACCTTGTATAACGTTTATGGGTATTTTGTTAATTTCTACAAAAAAATACATATGCTATAATTTATACAAAATTTTTAGATATAATACTAAAGTAGTAATAGGGCTTTTTAAATTTTGAGTTTTTTTATTACAATTATTTTTTGCCCACACAGTGTAGTAATTGTGAGGTTTTAAAATAACTATATATAAATATATATTAATTTTATAAATATTTTTCCAATTGCAATAATAACGTCTATAATATTCTATATTTATTTTTTTTTTAATAATCTAATTTTACTGTATATTTTTTTAATATGCTATCACCAACTGCCCTTTAATATACAGGGTAATTCATAAGAAAATGTCAATACTTAAGGTACATAATCAGGGTCAAAAAATAAACATAAAATTCTATACAAATATGGGTCCGCAAGGTCTTCGTTTCCGAAATATAGGGTGTTAAAGTTTTTATTTAATTTTTCTATTTTTTAAAACAAATCTATGATAATGTAAATATGGAGTAAAAATTGGTATCAGGGGGTTTTTTGGTATGACGGATTGGAACCTAATCTTAGTACGGCTTTTACTTGTAGGGGACGCCACCTGCAAGTCTTTTTACTACTGGTACGGCCCTGTGTTACATTTTTAAGTAAATAAAATAATTGTTTTGTCATTTTTTACATCAAAAAGGTATACCTGTTAAAGGTTGATATGAGCAACCGTTTTCGAGAAATGTGGATTTAAAAAAATGCGACGATTTTATTATAGCAACATTAAAAAAAAAATAAAACAAAAGGTATAATTAAACAATATGTATTTTAATTTAATTAATAAAATTATTGTTTTTAAATTATGTTCAGCATGATATAAAAAAAATATTAAAAAATAGAAACTTTAGCACCCTGTATTTCGGAAACGAAGGCCTTGCGGACCCATATTTGTTTAGACTTTTATGTTTATTTTTGGACCCTGACTACGTACCTAAAGTATTGACATTTCCTCATGAATCACCCTGTATATCTTCTCTGACTTTTTTTTACTAACTATTGTACATAGAAAAACATTTATACCATATTCTCCCTATTTTTATTGTTTTTGAATTTTGATACGGCTATTTTGGATCCGCCATCTTGGATTAGCCATCTTGGTTTTCAAATTTTCAGATTCGTAATAAGTGACCACGAAAATTACTAAATAAAATGTTTCGTCCATATTCCCGTAGTGTTTTTCTATTTTGATACCCGCCATTTGGGATCCGCCATCTTGGATTTAAAGTTTTCAGATTTCGCCTTATATTTGTAATTGATGACCCAAAAACCCCCGAGTAGCAATATTTAGGTCAAAAACTCGAGTAAAAAAATGTTTTACCCAAAACTTAAAATTTTAGTACCAATTTTCCAATTTAGGGCATAATTTAAAAAAAAATCAAAAAGGTCTTCGACAATCTTTTCCAAATTTCATAAGCTTTTCATTCAAAAAGTAAAATTAAAAATCGGTGATACTGAGCGTCTTGTAGCCATTTTTGAGACAGTTTACCTCGTATCATGCCACTGTGGGGCGGAGCGGCCGCGGACTACTCGATCTATTGAAAATATTGCAGCAGTGACGGAAAGTGTTGTCGAGAATTCAGGCACGTCGATTCACCATCGGACACAGAGAGTGAAGATTTCAAAAGCAGTATGCAGCGAATTCTTACAAAAGATTTGCATTATTGACCCAAGAATTGAAGCCAGCAGATCTTGGGTTGCGCCGTGAATTTGTTAATTGGATTCTGGCAAACGAGGCAAATGACCGAGATTTTTACAAAAAAATCCTGTTAAGTGATGAGGCACATTTGCAATTAAACGGATACATCAATAAGCAGAATTTTTGAATTTGGAGGGAAGAAAATTCTCGTGTTTCACAAAATCGGCGGAATAATTGGGACATACTTCATTGAAGCAGGGCTGGAACTGCACTAACAGTGAATGGCGAACGTTATTGTGTAATGATAGAAGTATTTTTGTGGCTTGAATTAGACCAAATTAATGTGGAAAACTTATGGTTTTAACAGGACGAAGCGACCTGTCACACTGCGCGTGAAATAATGGACTTGTTACGACTGAAATTTCCTGGTCGGGTCATATCTTGCAATGGTGCTCAGAATTAGCCACAATGGTCCTACGATATTTATAAGATATATAACACCGTACGACCGTGTTTATACCAATAAACCAGCCGCAATTCATGACTTAAAGAACGAAATTCAACGCGTCATTGAAGAAATTCGACCACAATTATGTAAAAATATTATCAATAATTTCGTCAAAAGAGCAAGGGCCTGCCAACAAAAAAGCGGAGGAGATTTGTCGGATATTGTTTCATACTTAATCGTGATATGTATTCTTTCTAATTCTAGTCATGTTTTGAAAAATATCAAAAAAAATAGTTTTGTTAACAAATAAAAATGTGCATTCATTTTAACTTTATAATTTATGTTAAAGCAAAGTGTATCAATTAATCACGCTAAAATATCTTTAAAAACTTAATATACCGGCAAAACCTTTATATTTATTGAAGCGTTTTTTATTTATATTATTTTTACTAAGTTTTACATATTTAACAGGGTTATGAAAAATTAATAAAGAACTTTAATATTAAAAAATAAAAATGCTTAATATCTTATGGTAGTAGAAAAATAATAATAAACAAATTAGTTAATTGTTGTTAAGGTGTAAAAATGTTTTTTTCACATATAATTTATTTGTTTTTGCCAGATTGTCTTTTGGGTTGTAAAATTTTATTTGGGTGATGCAAGCGTCGTTAATCCGCCTTTTACACCTTAATACCGGGAATGTCAGGGGATTTTACGTGTTTACGTGTTAAAATTAAATTTATTTACAGTTACAAAGCTAATTAGGCAACCAATTTTTCGTCCTCCAAATTACAAGGTTAAACTTACTGTCAAACAATAAAATATTATTTTTTAAAACATAGTGATACAGTTTGGACTGATTTGTTAAAAAATTAAGTTGGTTAATTTTTAAAAAATCAGCTAAAACCGCTCCTAAAGGCAATTAGAAAGACATTATAATGATTTTATTAGAAATTTGTTATACAGGGTGTCAATCTGAAAAATTTTAATAAGAATATCACGAAATTAAATAGTTGGTAAAAATATTACCCAAGTAAGGAAAACTAGAACCATTATACTTCAGTCAGGAGGTAAGTTACTCCTAGGCAGCCAACAACACAACTTTAAAATTTTAAATGACGTCACCTCTCTTTGATATCTTAAGTAAAGTCTTATAAGAAATATCTATCTACATAATAATTTTGTTTCATTTATTTCATCGTTTTTTTAAGAACACAATTCAAGTAAAACAAACTGATTTTATTGCTATTTAAAAGATGCTCAAAATACATTCCTCCCAAAGTAAGTGATTTTCGATCCTTGCGAAAAACCCTTTCATGTCCACATTTTGAAATTGCAAAAAAATATAATTTCTTTATTATACTCACTGTATAGTCAAAAATCACACGATAACAATAAATGTTGGTCAAAAAAAGGTAAGATTTTTTGAATATCGGCAATCTTAATGGTTGTAGCAGGATGACAGCTGCTAAATTTCAATATTTGTGGCATTTTGTCCAGTAAAAAAAAAAAAAATTGAGAAGTAAAAAAAATATGTCAGAATGAAAGCATATTAGCATCTAAAAAAATAAAATACCATCTAAAGTATAATTTGTTTTACTTCAATTATGTTTTTTTCCCCTGTAATAAATAAAATAAAAATTCTGTACAGATGACTCAATGAGGCCTTTGATTTGAGGTATCGCAACAAAGGGTTTTTTTATCTGAAATTTTAAATTTTGGGGTTTTTTTGGGGGGTGAAAAACCCCCCGGGGGTTATTTCACACCCTGATTAAAGTATAGTGGCTCTAGTTCCCCCTACTTATATAACTTTTTGTACCAAGATAAAAAGTTAAACCATTTTATTTTTGAAGAAATTTGCAATAAACTTTTTTAAATTTATCGCTGTATATTCTAATTAGGTACATTACATTAATTTTATGTAACATCTATTTTATTTTTTATTAGGGTACACTCTTAGGATTCAGGCCATATGGTACTTAAATTATTTAATTTATTACTTTTAGGCGACATACATAAAAACAATTGTGATTTTAAAATTTTTAAAAAAATTTAAAAATATTATATTTTTAGGATCCGGATAGTAAGAAAGTTGAAAAAAAGGGGAACAAACCGGTCCACCATTTCAAACAGCAAGTAGTAGTGTCCGAGCTCTAATTGAAGAAAAATAATAAGCAAGCGCAACTTTTTCTCCCAGTACCAATTCTCATTCAGAATCTGTCACTCATATTTCTTCGGGAAACAGGTGGATATATCCAAAATTATCATCTTTGTGGTGCCAGCACCCCACAGCAACCAATTGAAAAAAATCGAAAAATTTTCCCGGGATGCGGAGGCTTTTGGGATCCTCCAAATCCTATCAAGAAGCTCAAGCTATAGCAGATCTTATTGTTAAAAGAGAAAAGATCTCTGTGAAACGTACTACCTCTGACCCGGGGCCCAGTTTTTCCCCCCTTTGCTTCAATATCGAGGGGGTTATTTTTTTGGGGTAGCGTTGATATGTATCAAAATGACGAACCTCAATTTGTTACGCCAATTTTGGGAGGATGAAGTTTTTACTAATAATAGTATGATGCTTCAAGGAGTCGATCCTAATCAGCTGTCTCAACTACCATTCCAATCAGAATCTCTGGATGATAATTTAATGCAAATTAAAGAAAAAACTTACTAAATATTAAAGATGAAGGACTACTTGATATTAAAAATGAAGGCGATGAGCAACTTCAGGAGCTCAGTTTGGATGACATAGCAAGTTTACATGAAGAACCGATGACAATCTCGCAACAATCTATTCAAATTTAAATTTCCCGGGAAATCAAGATTTACAAGCAGTATTAAATTCCCCCCCTTTCCCGAAAGCTTAGCAGAATTCAGCACGTATCATTCTTCAAAATCTAGAAATTAATTTTGCCAAGTTATCATTTTCCCCTGGGCAATATGCTCGATCGCCTCATAGTTTACAGCGCAATCCCCACTGCAGAGTCCAATGATTAGACTTGATTCCCCGGGGTTTTTTCATATCCTACGCCACCTCGTCATGAAGGTCAAAGTCCCTGTTTTGGTCAAAATTTGAGTGTACCATTGGTATCTCCAAATGAAGATTTTTGGGCAGGTGGTTGAAAGAGGTAGGTAAAAAAATTTTTTTTTTATCAATAAAGGAAAAGTATAATGTCCCATGTTAAATATTTGCAGTATGTTAAAAATATTTAAATTGAGCATGCTTATACTATAGAAGCTATTCTTATAAAATTTGAAATTAAAGGTCCTAGCATGTACCAATTTTTTTTTCCGCACTACTTGCTCTATACCCGTAAATTGGTATATTTTTACAGGTATAGACGAGCCACCTCAAGCATCATCTCCACTTTCAGCTGCTTTCACACCAGTACTATGTCCAGTTCGGCAGCGGTCGAAGAAGTTTTTCAGGGGAAAATTTTTCCGGGAGAAAGTATAAAAAAGAAGATAACCTATACTCCCTTTCCAATACCCCCTTTACAATCCGAAAACGATTCTTTGGGACTAACCCCTGTTCCTTCACCACGCCTTTGTGTACCTCAACTCCCTCTCCTCATCCCCTTCCCCAAAAAATTTAGTTCATCGCCAAGAAAAAAAACATCTGGATTATCAAATCAGTGGGGTAGTATTTATAAGCAATAAATAACTGTCGGATCATTTATTTTTTTCAGTTTAGGCATATAAATAAGGCTGACTTTAAAAGTTTTATTTAAAAAAAAAATTTTAAAAAAAAACCCTTTAAAAACCAAAAATTTTTCCCTTTAAAATATTTTTTAGTCCAATTTACTTTAAATTAAAAATTTAAAATCTTTATATAATTTTTTTTAATATTTTTTAAGGGGAAAAAAAAAAAAATTTTAAAAAAATTTTATTAATTAGCGCACTTTTTTCTCTAGGAATAACTCTATCCCTTTTAAAAAAAAAAAAAATGCTTGTAATATACAAATATTAAAATTATTCTAAGTGTGTCCCAGGAAGGTGGGCCCTAAGGACAAACGGACAAAAAAATTTCAATTTCAAAACGTTGTTTTGGGAAAATTTTTATCTGCATGGTCTGAAACTTTAAAAACAAAATATCACTTAGATCGGTTTATACAGGGGAAATTATAACTAAATTGTTAGAAATCCGCCAGTAAAGTGACCCTAATTTAAAGAGATAAAGGAAAAATTTTTTTAAAAAAGTTTTTAGAAATAAAAGTTAGGTTTGAAATTCCCCAATAAATCAAAAAAATATCTTTTTAAAGTCAAATATCCGCATACACATTTGCAGACAACAGCCAGAAGAATTATTACAAAATTTTTAAGAACTGAAAGTGTAATTTTAAAACAAAGAAAAAAAAAAAAAACGTATGATGATAATAAATAACTTAAAATTTTAAAAATTTTTTTTTAAACAATACATATACAATAAGTACATTAAATTATTAATTATAAATTATTCAACGTAGCTTCCCCCGTTTTCAACGCTTCATTAAAACAGTCTTCTGAATTTCCTGTAA
>JAHBCN010008412.1:0-38916 GCA_019359885.1 Listronotus oregonensis | reverse complement strand
TAACCACAACTATTAGACATACCAATAATTTTTTTTTAATACATTGCAGACAGGGGCGTTTTATATACTAAATTCATACAAAAGACAATTAATTTGTAACTTAATAAACGACTTAAAAAAACCTAATATTAACTAAGAAAAAAAAACAAAAATTCATAACTAACAAAATATTTTACTGAAAAAAAATTTATTTTTAATTTTGGAAATTAAAAAATAAAAGTATATATACATTAATGATTTAACTACCCAATGAAATTGCATATTTCTATTACCAAAATAAAATAAAGGTCAAGTTAGTTTTTACTACAATCTTGTTAGTTTAAAATTTCAGAAACCATTTAGGTTTTTAAAAAGCGTACATTACATACCAGGAACAGTACAATGTTTAAATAATTTTTTAAACAGATATTTACATACTACATTGGCATTTCTAGGTAAGGTAATAATTGGTTTATAAAATTTTTATAAATAATAAATGAATTTCTAACTTAGGACTTGGTTAAAAATACATATACAATTTTTTTAAGTTGCTATATCAATGATAATTCTATTTATTTTAATAATTTAATCGAAATTGTCTTTCGAAATATTTTTTTTTCCACAAGTTATTTCACAAATTCATATAATATACATCATTTGTTTGGTGTTTGTAATAGTGCAAAACTGTCTTGGTCCAGATTTTATTTTTTAGAATGATCTTTCTCTTTTGTTTGTTTTTAAATTTTTTTAGATAAATCTATGTGAAAAGAATCGTAAAGCATTGCTGTTGCCTCCATAATAAAATGAATTTACGTTTAATAATGCATTACGTAAATAGGTTTCATATTTTTTAAATCTAGCCACAGTTAAATCTATAATAGATAAACAATGCAATAAAAGTAATTTTTTTAATAAAAAGTTTATAAAGAAGCCTCTGAGTATAAGTGACGAAGTAATAGGTTTTAGGATCTGCGTTTGTTGATAAAAAGTACATAATACATTAGCCATATTACATATTTACTAATATCAATTAAGGGTAGTCTTATAAATATCGTGATTATTAAAGATGGTATTCCTTACTTGGCTGCTTACACAGGTACATATCCACACTTCATACCTATTATTTAAAATGGGTACTTCGTAAGTTTGTAAGTTAAGTAGTTACAGTAATAATAATATTAAAATATCACTACCACTAGTGTAGCTCTAATGTTAAAAGACAGGAAAACAGTAACTAAACCAATAATTATTAGATAATTGTTTAGTTTTCACGTCAATTTTCGTATAATTATTACATTATTTTGGGTTTATTATCTTTTATAATTATTATTAAATAAGGTTAGATAACATTAAATGTAATAAAACTACCACAAAGGCAATTTCTCATGGTAATTAAAAGTTTGTTTAAATAAGTTGTTGATATATTATTATAATTTTTTTAAATATAAGCATTAAAGTGTCGTATGCTTTACGGTACACTTTGCAATAGTGTTTTATTGCTCTAATTCCTTGTAAAACGCGTATGTATAACTCTAAGACAAGTTCGCGTACTTACCAACAATAATGGATACTATTTTTTTTTTTTTATCTAATAAGCTTGGTATATACATAAAAATTTAAATTATATATTAGGGTACTTGTTTCCTTCCTTTTCGTTTATCAGGGTACTTTTTATTATTCCGTTATCACTAATTTAGTCGTTTATGAAAAAATTTTGGCAGATAGTTCCTAAGCATATATTTTAATGGAAAATATCATAGGACAAAGGCACTGGTTCTGATGTTTTCTTTTTTAATAGTTTAATGCCTTTTTAGTCTTGGTAACGTTTAGTCTCTAACAAATGTTAAAGACTAGGAACCCGTCAATACGTTATTACTGACGCAAAATAGATACATGTTCAGTTGTAAGCGTTCTTCGATATAATTCATTTAAAAAAATCAGTTTATTTATTACTACTTAATAGATACTATAACTCATAATTTTTTCCGCAAAAATTTTAAAACAGTAGGTTTGTATTTTTGAAATTTGGAGGTAAGAATAATAGTTAATGTACATAACATTACATTTGTCACTGTAAAAGTAACTTAAAATAGCTTTTATTTAATATCATCGACTAAGGTCAATTACTCAATAACCATAACTAACCAGAATATTAATTTTACGTAAACGGATCCACCCAAAATATCTAAATTATAAAAAGTACAAACGCAACAAGACAAAAAATCCTAGAATATATAAGAAATTTTAAATTAGGAAGGAAAAATGCACAATGAACATTCGTTGTGGTAGTTGCAATAAGTCAGATGTCAAATATAGTAATGATTTTGTAAAATATATGATCAAGATTGATTTTACACCGGATTTTCAATAAAACCTATATTTTTTGCAACTTGTGTTAACATACGATTATTTAATTATCACGATTGGTCGACTGGGTAGAATATGTCAAATTTTCGATCAGATTGCTAAAGTTGCTATTTCCATAAGAGGTTGTCATAAAATATTTTGTGGTTTTCGGATTTTAACTCCTTTAGTTCTTGAAGATTAAGAAACTGTCTTCTTTCAATAGAAGAAGGTCCATTATAGAGGTTTAAACCCTCGTGTACCTGTGATTGCTTGCCTCTTCTTTGAATGGGTATCACCTATTGGTCACCGAAGAAGAGTTTGCAGTTAATTACTTCTGCTTCCGTACCTGGTCTAATACTGCTGAAGTATTTAGTATCAAAACAGAAAAAGTCGTCATTAATAAGATAATATGTGTGATATGGCTCCTTTATTCAAGCACTACAAATAACAGTAATGCAATCGGCGCAAATAAATTCCTATCCTTTATTTCCAGGCTCTTCCTTTATCGTAGAATGGACCAAATCCACCTCCATGTAAGTGTGGCCAATTTAAAAAAGAGGACACTATGCTTTATGCTGAGATTCAGAAGTGCATTTGAGAGTTTAACATTCCCATTTTGGTAACCACATACGTCACTTCATAATATAATTTTTGTATGAACCCGCTCTACGATTTCTTTTGGAATAAAAGAAGTAACAACAGTAGCAAAAATATTACATTCTTAGCCTCTAGATGCTTTTTGCCAAACGCAACACGATACATCTTTATTGACAAGGCTGCTATTAACCTGTTATGCACCTTCAGCTTATATTTGCATTAATTTGTGGCAGTATTTAGGCATACCGATGAAAGTTCTGCTTGCAGATCCACTGCACAGCATTTAATGTTCGCCTTATCCAAAGCCAAATTTTTCACAGACATTTTTTCCACATTAGCATGGTCTCTTGTTCTGATATCTTTAAAATATTCCTTATCAAGTGTCTCGTTTTCGTACATTGTACTCTCATTACACTGATTCTTTTGGGGGTGTAGATGTCCATGTTTAATTTCTTCACTGCTTTTTAAAAAGTTGTCCACGTCACCTTTCTTCTTCTTTCTTAGGTATTTTTTTCTAAATATTTTCTGTGCATATCTCTAAAGCTATCCCAAACTGGTTCCAAATATAGCTTGTTTAAATGGAAACGGCAGTAGTCAGACTTGACTTTGGGCAGACAGGTCAACCAGCCCTCAAAATCTTTCAAAAGAGGTATAGACTAGTATAGAGGGGTCAATAAGACTAAGCACATTCAGACTCTATACCCCGGAACCAGGACCGAAGCAGTCCCATTGTATAAAGAATCCTTTAACGTGTACTCAACAAGAACTTAATAATAACAACAATCCGGTTTAAACTGAATTTTCAGTAAAGTGAGAAATACGATAACACTTAACTCTTTTTAGAGGCAAAATACAGGTTAAATTAGCAAAAATACCCGAAAATCTAGAAACAGGTTAAGGGTCTCTTGATACGGTATGATATACGACTGTTTGCAATGGCGGGAATTTTCAGATTATTCGATTTGTCTCATTAAAATTGGGAGATTAGGCCATTTCTGATTGCTTCATTGATATATGGTGCATTGCAGGCGATGTAGTTCACTATACTGATTAGTATATATTATTGAGAGTATTGAGAATTAAACCAAAATTTAATCTTTTTAATATACGTCGTATTTCAACTACCACGAAGAATGTTACATATTGTATATTATAATTTTTTTAATATACAATTAAAAGCACATGAATAAAAAAAATAAGTCTTTACACGTTGATAAAGAAGTACAGAAAAATTTTAATATTAAAATATAATAATTTTTTTTGTCGTTTTTAGATTTTTTTATTTACTTAAATACATATTGTTAAGTGTTTAATTGTATTTTTTTTCCAAATTAATATAACCATTCCGTCTTACTAATTACTTAAATTTAAAACACTAAAAGGCACTATAGTATATTTTTAATTTTGTATTTTTAAACTTTCTTATTTTGTCTAAAACATAATAGGTGCAAAAGTATTATAAATGTGTTTGTTTATTAATTAACTATTTTACCCAAATAACGCTGGGAGACATATTAAATACACAAACATTCAAAGATATTTAATGAAATGTATATATGCATCGTATAAGTTAATCCGTCCGCAGACCTAAAATATTAAAAACTATTTACCGACGTATAGGGCCCACTTTCCATGAGATAAACTAGAAATTATACTTGGGAAAATACACAGATAAATTTACCTATTTGACTAATACTCTTGTTAAATAAATCGTATCTTACAGATTACACATCTTTTGGGTATTTGTTTATATATTATATTTGTGCGCGGCGCACTAAATAACCCCATGAGTTTTTGAGCAAGTAAATTTAAAATGCATGAACAGTACCACCAGCCTTATACATTTATACAACATTATAAAAAAAAGTCAAATGACTGGAAAAAATAAATACTTATCTCTGGACAGGCGGTTTTTTTATTTTACGTGTATAAATAAAACTAAGTACACATACAATACGAGTCCCTAACTTGGAATAAATTTAATAAATTAGGATCAATTTTTTTGAAAGAATTCTCAGATCGCTTTTCTATATTTTATTTTTTTTATTTATTTATTTAATTCTCAACCAACTGTACAGTTTATCACAGGGAATATAACATTAAAAAATATAACAATATATAACTTTAACAAGAACTTATTAATAAAACAGTCAAAATAATTTAAAGTATTTTTTTATATGTATTTTAAACAGTGATATATTTTTATTTTTTTAATTCCTATTGGTAGATTATTGTACATTTTTATTTCGTTATGGAGTATTGATCTCATTCCAAAATTACTTTTAATTTGAATTGCTTCTAATAAATCTATTTGTCTAGTATTATATCCATGTAAGTTACTAATATTTTTAAGTATGATATTTGAATTTTTTTCTTCTAATTTTAGGGAATAAATGAATATACATGTTGTTAATTTATAAAATAATATATATATATATATATATATATATATATATATATATATATATATATATATATATATATATATATATATATATATATATATATGATTAATATCCAAATAATCATTTGGTTTGTACATAAAAGTAATATTTATACAGATGGCCCCAAATCTGAGGTATGACGGTATCGATGACTTTTTTAAATCGGAATCCAGGATTTTTTAAGAGTAGAGTAAAATCACCTTAAACCACCCATTTTCCATTTGATTATGGAATTTAGTTTTATATATTTTTTTATGAATAAAACATCATCAACAGTTTTTTAACATTTTTATTTTAAAAATTTTTGTAATTGTTTTTTAATTTAAAGTCCGCAAATATTTTATTGTAAAAAAACTGTTGTTAAAATGAAAGTTTAAAAAATTGTTTTGTGATTTAATTGTTGATGATGTATTTTCCCTAAAAAAATATATAAACCTAAATTCCATGATCAAGTGGAAAATGAGAGGTCCACTTGAGGTGATCTTAGCCAATATCTTTAAAGAGCATATCAAATTACACATTACTGCCCGCTCTTAAATTATTTTTTCACGTTGTTTGTAAGCAATTAAATAACAAAATTTTACTTAAAAATGTACCCTATGTTATTCACATTAATGACGTTTCTACATTACATGCTAAAAATTTGAGGTAAGGAGTTTTCGACATTCGCAAATCGATGGCCCATCTTTAAATTGCGGCGGTTTTTTTGACACACCTCTGTATATTTAAAAGTCATACTTGGTAACATAAAATCTTATTGCAAACAAAAGAGGTAGTATGCAGTTTTTTGATATCGGCATCCTAAACGATTGTAACTGGATGACAGCTGTCAAATTTTACCTCTTTTGTTCGCAATGACATTTTACGTTATAAGTGTCATGTTTTAATTGTTATTTATGTGTAGAAAAATAGAAAGCGCCATTTTAATAAATACACATTTCTAATATTATACCCTGTATGCAACAAACTATTTGTTCCTGTATCTTTTAAAATGTTGTAACCTTAATGCAAATGTTTTTAAAATTTTGGCAATATTAACTCCTGTCGAATCAGTGTGCCATTCTGTATATGCCATTCTAAATAAAAAATAAATAATAAATGCCTTTGGTTCCTATAAAAATTTTGTGGCGCGGTCAAATTTAACATTTTTTTTTAATATTTTGCAAATCTAATCGTCCTAATAAAAAGCGTCCATGAGCCAAAATTAATGGGTAGTTTTCAAAATTCTTAAAAGTAAATAATAGTTATATATAACATTATTTAGTTTGTAAGAAAAATTGACCGGCTTCTCAGTTTTTATAAGAAGGTGGAGATCTATACGTATATTGAAACAGTGTTCTACAGGGTGTCCGAAAATGACGATAAAAAATTTTAAAGCTACGATTCTACATAAAAAGATATGAAAAAAAGTTCATATTAACATAGGTCCGAAAATGCTTTCAGAGGGAGCTACAGTCCCTTGAAGATGGTGTCATAAAAGTGGTTTTTATTGAATTTATTAGGATCTACTTACAATACAGAAATTAACTTCAACGCATAAGTTAAAGTGATTGGAGGTCACTTTTTGAAAATATCAGGTGATCCACATGCAACCAGTGGCGTGGGAACAAAGGGGTGGTTATTTATTTAGGGTCATATTTTTTTCGCCGAGTATATTTTCGCTATCTTTTAAACCAATTATGTTTCTTTAAACATTTTTACGTAAAAAAGGTTCCCTTGGTATAAAATAGTATAGTCGACGGTTTTCGAGATAAACGGACTTAAAAGGACGACTGCAGTGCGTAAATACAGTAATTTTGAAAATTGAAAATTGAATTAAAAAATGTACCCAATGTAATTTGGGTACCAGTAAATTAATTCAATTTTTTTTGGCAATTGATGTAAAAGAATAACTACAATTTAAAATAGTATTTAGGCATCTTCTTATTTTTATTACATAGCCTGTTAACTGTATTTACGCACTGCAGTCGTCCTTTTAAGTCCGTTTATCTCGAAAACAGTAAACTACACGACTTTATACCAAGGGAACCTTTTTTACGTAAAAATGTTTAAAGAAACATAATTTATTTCCAAGATAGCGAAAATACACTCAGCGAAAAAAATATGACCTTAAATAACTAACCAACCCTTTGTTTCCACGGTTGCAATATGGGTCACATGATATTTTTTAAAAAGTGACCTCCAATTACCCTAATTTATACTTAAAAGTTAATTTCTGTATTGTAAGTACATCCTAATAAATTAAATAAAAATCACTTTTATAACACCATCTTCAAGGACTTGTAGCTCCCTTGGAAGCATTTCCGGACCTATGTTAATATAAACTTTTTTTCATATCTTGTTATGTAGAATCGTACCTTAAAATTTTTCATCATCATTTCCGACATCCTATATATTATATATTAATATCCTGTTCCATTTAGTAAGTATTTAAATAAATATGTGCAACAGTTTTGTGGCGGATCAATGTTTTAATTTTATTTCTTGTTGGGTTTACTTGCCTTAAAAGTTTCTAGAAAATGAAAGCACTTCGGTCCTGGTCCCGGGGTATACCGACTTGATGTCATCTCAGGTAAGTATACCCAACAAGAACCTATCAGACTTTAGTATTAATATACAACTGTATTATTTAAAGTATTGTAATAATGCTCTTTTTTCGTTTACGATATAAGAGTCCTAATATTTGTAAGATAATAAAATAATAGCACTTTAATTTGAATGAGATAATTAAAGTATCTTTTAAAGCTGGTAAAGCTTAAAAGATACTTAAATTATTGTAATTATAACCCAGCTTAGTTTTTTTTCCAGATTTTACCATTCGTAGTAATACTCATACTTTTAAGTTTTTATCTAAAGTACACTTATGAATTTGTTGCAATATAAATGTCTGTTAATAAATAAAGTTTCATGTTGAAATAATTGCTTTATTTAACATCTTTTACGTAAACAGTTTTAAATAAATATGCTTATATCCTACTATGGACCAAAGAATAAAGGGCTATTACTCAAATACCTAAATCTATTAGTTCAATTGCGGGCGAAAAATTCTGGATACTAAGGTTAACATTTTCTGTCATATTTTCGAAATTGCGTAAACTATGTTTTTACCTTTAAGGCCTTAGGTAATTTAACTAGTAAAAAACGTGATTTTTTTAAATAGGTAACGTTTTTTATTTAAAAGCAAAATAATTACTGAATAAATGTCACCGGATAACATATCTCAAAATAAATATAATATATATTTAAACCATATTAATTTTTAATAAAATTAAAGAGTGCAAACTTTTACAAAAATTAACCGTTTCATAGGTATACTACATATTTCGTTTTCAAATCAATTAAAACAACAGAAAGACATAAAACTATCAAGGATGTTAGTGAACTTAAATTTTATTCCAGCGCCGTTTTTTTTTTGAAAATTAGCTCTTAACGCTTGAGCATGGACGCTATCAGTCTTTGGATATGATGTGCATTATAGTTGTTTCATATTTCCTTAATTGTGTTCCATAGGTCATTTGCATTTTGTGGACGAAAATAAATGACCTTATTCATTGTTTTCACAATGTGACCCCAAACATTTTCTATGGGATTAACACCTGGACTCCTTGAGGGCCAATGTAGTAAATTTATTTTATTTTCTCACATCTAGGTAGCAACTCTTCTTACCGTATGAACAGGGCAGTTGTTGTCTTGTTGATAAATTAATTTTGGACATAAAAAGATATTAGTTAATAAGGTTAGCATAACATTTTGTGATATATCAATATACATTTCTCCTGTAAATCTTCCACTAAGGCAGTGGCAAAGCCTAAGACCTCTTACACTTATATACCCTCACAGATTAGCTGAAAATCTATCACTAGCTTTAACTGTTTAAAAGGGGTTTAAAACTTTTTTTCTTCAAATCTTTGGTATTTCCGATTTTTCCCTTTTGGTTTAACGCTAAAATAAACTTTTGCTTCCGTTATAACAAGGAATTAAAAGGGGTTGTTTCTTGATCCCGTAAAAACGACATTTTTTCAAAACTTCAACCCTTCCTGTAAATACTGCACACCAAATCATACTCTCTGCTCTCTGTTAATAGCCGTAAAAATGGTAAATTGGATCTTTTCTTGACGCGGCGTCTAGCTACCCAAACAGATCCAGGAAAAAAAGGAAATTTTGTTTGTCTATGTGTTTCCACGGCTGTTTTGAATGGGTGGTTTTCCAAATAAGTTACTAGTCTATTATCTTGTTCCTTGTTTAATGTTTTTTTTCTGCCACTTCTCCAGAATCTATTTAAAGAGCCGCTATTTTTCCACTTTCGCCTTAAATATTAAAAGGCACTTTTTAGTAAGTTAATTTGCTCGAATATTTGCCTTATGGCGCGATCCTCTTCAAATAACCTAATCAATTACATCACATATTTATTTTAATAAAAAATATTCTGTTCTAAATATTTATTATATTAGTCTTGAAATAATTTGTTATCCGTTGACATTTATTTTTTAACATATTGACAATTTTCAGGTAAAGTTAAGGTAATATAGCATAGGCGAGCTAACCCTGAAATACATAATAAAAAATGACAGAGATTTGGGTAATTTAGATGTGTGGCTCCACATATTTTTAATGATCAAAAATTGAAAAAAAAAATATTAACATGTTTTTTCAGTTTGTTTTATTTTACGACGAATTTACAAATCTTTTAAGTGAAGTACAAAAAAATATTTTTTTTGATCGAAAAATTGACATTTTTGAATTTTTTAAAAATTATTCTATCTTTAATAAACTTTAAGAATAAATTATTTGACAATTAAAAAAAAAATAATGCCGATGATTTTACATCCCAAAACAATTACAGAAATTTGAAAGCTGTTAAAAAAAAAAATATATTATATATATTTTTATATAAATTTATATATATATATATATATATATATATATATATATATATATATATATATATATATATATATATATATGTATGTATATGTATATGTATAACTATAGCCTAGCGTTATCCAAACCTGGGTATAGGAAATTTATTAAAATTTATTAAATAGAGTTTGCTGACAGTGGTGGAAACAGTTAAAACCTAAGTTTAACAACTTAGTGTTGCCTATTCAAAGAGGTACAAAAAAGCTAATTAACTAAGCACTTATCTTTTTAAATTAAATTTACAGTGTAATTCTTCGACTTTATGTAATATTTTAAATACAGTGCAACCTATTAACTACACAAATCAACAAATTTAAGTTTATGTAAGGTAACATTGAAAATAGGTCTGTTTGAAGTATTTTTTAGAGTCCTTAATCCGAAAATGATTAGTTTATTACTGTATCACGTGCGGTTTTTTTGTTATAATAAGAAAAAAAAAGACATATTTTAACAATCTAATATATTTATTTTTTATAAACATATAAAACATGTGGAATTTATGAAAAAACATTACTGGTTGTTATGTAAATAAAAAATATATTGCACGAGATATAATACAGCGACAAAAACGTTCACGTTTTCCTTTTGTATTCTGTATCATCATCCCTTTTTAAAAACCAACAGTAGGTGGCCAACATAGATGAGTTCCAGCGTCTCTGGTATCTTGTTTCCATCGTCCTGATGTCCTGGTGAACCTCTCTCCTTGTTTGTCGCTTACTGCACCAAAATTTGCCGGAAAAAAATGAAATGAAAGTGCAGAAGATGTATTTCTAGAGACATGCGACATCCTAGTAATTTATAGGTTTTCAACAGTTCATCTATAAGGCTTTTGTTGTTGTTGCCCAGAAATTCTTTCACTACACGTACAAAACACGTCCAAGCTGCCAATTCCTTTTCATTTAATTGTTCCTAAAAACGGAGATCATCTGGGAGCTTCCTTATCTGGGGTCGAATAAATATGCCTTCTTTAAATTTTTCATCACCTGGTTAAGGAAATATTTCTCTTAGGTACTGGAAACCACTACCTTCTTTGACCATGGCTTCAACAAAGTTTTTCATTAGTCCAAGCTTCATATGGAAAGCAGCACCTTTTTTGGGTTAACAAGGGGGGCATATTTATTGTTTGAAGTATCAGATTCAAAAAAAGTTCTATGAGGCCAATCCTTTGTACTGTAGTGTGCTTTTGTTGCCCTACTATCCCACAGACACAAAAAACAGAAATACTTTGTAAAACCCCTTTAAAGTCCTAGCAAAATACCTATGACTTTTAAATCTCCACAGATATCCCACCGATACTATTAATATTTAACACGATTTAATATGGTTGCTAAGTTGTCATATGTTTCTTTTATTGTCACTAAATGAGCTAAAGGAATAGATGGTCTTTTGTTTTCATCATAGACTGCTTTTAGGCTGTATTTCGACGAATTCATGAATAAATGCCAATCGCTAGGAGTATGTTTTATATTAAGCTCAACCATTAAACCATTAATATCACAACTTACACATAGCGACCCTTTAATTATAAAAAAAATATATAATGTTTCATTCGGTTTAGTGAACCACTGTTAAAGTCTGGAACTAAGAAGTTCCGATTTTTGTTTTGACAATCCTTCTTGCGATACATGCACTGCACTAAATTTACGTGACAACTCACACAACAAATATGAGGAACTCCACTTTTATCTTAATTCCCAATTTGGCACTTAAAATATAAAAAATGGGCTTTTTTTAATGCCTCAGATATAAATCTAGCTTGGGATAATAAATCGTCCACATACATATATAACAAAACTTATCGGCTGGATTTTTGCAATATCGACGACTCAAAAGAAGCCATTTTATATCAAAATCCACTTAAACATTTGACTGTAGTGCAAACGGGACAGAACCCAAGTAAACTGCAGAAAACAGTAAAACTCCTAAAGTTTCGTACAATACTGTAAAAGTAACCCCCCTGCGGTCTTGTTGTACTTTCCGGTCCTAAGGCAGGTAAAATGATTTCCAAAATCGCATTACATAAAAGAGAAGCAGGTACTTAAAAATGGGAAGTGCTAGGCCATTACTGGGAAGAGTTTTTTAATAACTCCCTAAATGAAACGCAAAATAAGTATTCCCATCGATGCTACAAAAATTATGTCGACTTGTGCTATTAATATCATTTTCATCTGACATATGTGTCTACGATTGTTATTTTAATATAAACATTATAAACATTTGCTATTTTTGGAAACCCCAGGTCACATCTTTTGTAGAAAATCTTTTTTTCTGATAGATTTATGTTTTTACTTGTGCTACTAATATCATTTTCGTCTGTCATATGTGTGTATGATTATTATATTATTATAAAAATCATTACCATCTGCTGTTTTTGGATACCCCAGGTCACATCTCTCGGAGAAAATTTTTTGATCTAATAGATTAATGTTTTTAACCATCTTATTGCAGAATTTTATCGCCCGACGGGTTGATTCTGACCTAATGTGTATATTGGCTGAGCTATTTACTAAATACTGTATAAAAATGTTTGACTTAGCAATGGTATCGAGAAATCAATCCATATTAAAAAAATATATATCAAAATCATAGAGCGGTTCGCGAGGAAACTAATAATTGCGACGGGTTCCTACTGGCCAGTTTTTTGTGAAAGTAAGTGTATTTTTTCGTTGTACTGCTGTCCTTAAATGTAACTTAAATTAAAATTAGGCTTAACTTCTGGACTTTGACTTAAAAATTTTCCTTCCTTATTCTTCCTGAACCCTTGGCTGATTTACTAATTTAAATATATTTTTTTGTAATGTGCAAGTGCTTTTTCTTGTTAATTTTTTTTCCATTATTCATAAGCAGTGTGGTGGACTTATCGAAACAAACTACATTGTAAGTTTCTCTTCTGCCATATTGAGATTATTTAAAAGGGCATAATACGAAAAAGAAGAACGAATTATCTAAAAAACAAAAACAATAATTGTAGTTTTAATCATTTTAATATATACTTGAATTGACATCCTAACATTTTTACGAGTGTTAATTAATCACTATTTAGTCAAGAAAACGTAGCACAAAAATAAGCTTTACGAGGGATTTTTGGTGCAGTAAGCTGAATTTGAATGCAGTTTTTTGCATTCGATTCGTATGAAGGTCTATAAACTTTGTGAATAAATTTAATTACTGGAAAATGATAAACTACATTTGTGCATTAGAAAAATGCTTTTTTAAATGCATTTTAAAGTTTGCAATTTTAAAAAATTTATAACTAGGTAAACAATTACAGAAATGAGCCCAAATTTGTTGCTCGGGAGTTTTTAACGTCGCTGAAAACGAATATGACATTGACAAGGGCCTATGAAGTACCTGGTGCGCGCTAAATATGGTGTTAACGTCATCTTCTGAAGTTTTACGACAATTCCTCCTAATATCAGCCCTATTTTGTTACACGGGAAATTTCCAGGTCGCTGAACACGAATATGCCATTAACGATGGCCTGCGGAGCACCTGGTGCGCGCTAAGGATTGTGTAAACGTCGCCTTCTGAAGTTTTATTACAAATTCTCCTAATATCAGCCCAATTTTGTTACTCGGGGCATTTTGTGGTCTTTGAACACGAATATGACATTGGCAAGGGCCTACGGAGTACCTGGTGCGTCCTAGGGATGATGTAAACGTCGTTTTCTGGAGCTTTACGACAAATCCTCCTAATCTCAGCCCAATTTCTTTACTTGGGGGGTTTTTGTGGTTTCTGAATACTAATATGACATTGGCATTGGCAAAATACCTGGTGCGCGCTAAGAATAGTATAAACGTCGTCTTCTGGAGTTTTATGACAAATCCTCCTATTCATCTTCAGAGACTTCAAAAATCTTAGCCCAATTTCTTTACTTAAGGGGTTTTTGTAGTCTTTGAACACGAATATGACATTGACAAGGACCTGCGGGGTACCTGGTGCACGCTAAGAATGGTGTAAACGTTGTCTTCTGGAGTTTTACGACAAATCCTCCTAATCTCAGCCCAATTTCTTTACTTGGGGGGTTTTTGTGGTTTCTGAACACTAATATGACATTGGCATTGGCAAAATACCTGGTGCGTGCTAGAAATGGTATAAACGTCGTCTTCTGAAGTTTTATGACAAATCCTCCTATTCATCTTCAGAGACCTCAAAAATCATCGAGTAACAAATTTGGGCTCATTTTCGTCATTATTTACCTAGTTATAATTTTTTTATAATTGGAAACTTTAAAATGCATTCTAATACACAAATGCAGTTTTTCATTTCTCATTAATTAAATTTGTTCACAAAGTTTTTTGACTTTTATACGATTCGAATGCAAAAACCCCCTTCAAATCCGTCTTACTGCACAAAAAATCATATTTCATATTTTTATGTGTTTTCGTTATAGCGGAAAAAAGAGGTAAAAGAAAACTGTCGCACACACCCAGAACTTAACGTCTGTTAAGACTTCAAGAGTCCATGTGGGGTGGTACCACCTCAGGCAGGGAAATCTCTTCCATGATATGCAAAGCAATGGAAAAAATACATTTAACAGTGGCGGCTCGTGGGTTAAAAATTAAGGGGTTGCAATTCTAATGTTTCTTTAAAAAAATAAATAAATTAATGAAAATAAATAGACAGACTTAAACATGGCTGTGTGGCACACATCTACGTATGTTTTTTATAGAGCTTAGCATTAAATGTTCTCCTTTTTTTACTTGACACAGATTGTTTTATTTTTAAATGAAGAATTCGCCTTTTTTATTTCCGCTTTATCAGCTAAATATCAGCCACCAAACGGCTCTGCGATTAAACTTTGCACCGAATTCATTTTAAACACACAAAATATTTCTAAAAAATGCAATTAAGTACTGCGCGATAACCAAAATAACAAATTATACTTCAATAAATCGTAAATCAGCCCGCGAGATAAACAGACGTTTGCACTCTAACTGCAAACCTCATGCCGCTTATGAGCGCCAAATGCCAAGATAGGCAACTCCATATACTTACGCCTACTCGTAATGAATCCAATTGGGTTTGCATTTTGATTGCAATTATCGCATCGGCATCGGCTTCGAGGATGCGACGCGCGATTAAATTAATGATATTTTAGCGAAAGCAGTCAAGTTATTTTAATAAGTTGGCTGTTATTTCCAGATAATATAAATACAGATTTTTAAATTAAAAAAAAAGTGTTACTATGTAATGATTAAATTATATATTTTTTAAATTTTATTTTAAACCTTTTTTGTGGGTTGCGCAAACCTGCAAACCTAAGGAAGAGCCGCCACTGACATTTAATACCAAATTTTAAAATATTTAAAAAAGTACAAATATATACATGATAAATAATACGAATTTTGTAAAAGAAACAACTATAACGTTTCAAATCTTCACAATTTTGTGAAGATTTGAAACGTTATAGTTGTTTCTTTTACGTATTTACTTAATATGAATCTTCATCAAGTAACGATCGACTCCATAACATAAATACGAATTTCGTCACAAAATATTTGCAGCAAATCTGCTTGCGCTTCTTTTGCAGAAATAGAACAAAACCCCTGAGTTCCTTGAGAAATCTCGGATCATTGCTCTTCATATATCTAAAGCTGGCCTAATGCGCTCCGAAACAAACATTTTTTGTTCGGTTTTTTACCTAAACTTTGTTGTTAACTCTTCAGTTTGACCAGTAAAAATCGCTTTTACAATACACAACCTTATACAAGTTGTAATAGAATTTTGTGACTATTGTCTATTATTTAATTTGTTTTTGGGTTCTAAAGCTATCGCAAATATTTTGTCAAAATAAATATTTCGTCAACCAGAGTGGTAAGCATCTTAAGGATATTTACTTGCTCTGGTCGTTGGTGAACTACTACTAGTAATATATATTTAGGTGTTGCCTTTATTTTTATTGGAAAATATAAAACAGAATACTGTTTTATACTAGCTCTTTGCCCACGGCTTCGCCCACGTGTACTCCACAATTTTGGCTGTGGTTGTTTTTTTTTTTCGTTTATGCGGTTTCGTAAATTCAAAACGTACAACAACGACGTCTGTCCTCACGTGTCTGGCCACCTTCCCACTCCGTTGCGTCACATCACAACATGCTCCCCGAGCTCCATCTTCGGCCATACACTTTGCGGCGTAGCGCGCATCGTGCAATGGAGCATTTTTTATTTTATTTTCTTATATAAATAGTGTTGGTAAATAAGTAAGTATCAATTTTTTATGCAACTTTTATCCACCCTTTTTACTCCTAGGGAATGAAGGTCCAAAAATGGAAATTACTACCACTTTCTATTTTTCTAAATAATAAGAAGCTACTTAGTGACCAATTTCCATATTTACAACTTAAGAATGACGATTTCTCTATACAAACTTCTACCCCCATTTTAAACTTCTTCCTCCAAAGCATGTTATTTCAAATATTTTAAAACATCATTGCTAATCGTAATCAATAGCCTACATACCAACTTTTATACTTCTAAGGCCAGAAATTATGAAGTTCCTTACAAACTCTCACCTCTCATTTTACTTCTTTAGCAGATGTGTTTGCTAAAATTCTTTTTTTAGTTGACGTCTCCTATTTTTCTGGGTAATAAAAAATCTAATTACCAACTTCCATACTTAGAACTTTTAAAGGGACGAATTTTCTATACAATTTTTTCCTCAATATAAGGGATGTTATTCCAAAAATGTTAAGAGCGATTATTTTTAATTATAATTAATAGCCTACATACCAATATTTATACTTTTAAATCCAGAAATGACAAACCTGCACTCAAACTTTTATTCCCCATTTAATCCCTTTAGGGGGGAATGGAATTTTCTAAAATCCTTTCTAAGTTAACTTCCCATATTTACAACTTTAAAATTGATGATTTTTTTATACAAACTTTTTCTTATTTTAACCCCACACAAATGTAATTTTAAAAAAGTTTTAAAGGATCATTTTTAATCATAATCAATAACCGACATATCAATTTTCATACTTCTAAATTTAAAAATGACGAAGTTCTAAACAAACTTTCAAATTCCATTTTTCCACGCGGCGCGTGTTTCTTACTATTTTTTCTAAGGTAGCGTCTTCTATAATATATACAATACAAAATATAAATTGGGTAATTTTAAATATACCAACCTTTAAAAATGTTTCCACCGATATTTCAAAAAAATTAGCAGCATAAAATTTTAGAGGCTTTTGAGATCTCATTATAAAAATAATAAGGTCTTTTTTAAAACTTTTTGTTGTGCCCAGCCAGTTACACGCATAGGCTGCGTTTGGTATATTTTCGCTCTAAAAAGTTAAACTTAGTTATTACCTGACGAAAGTTAGTTATGTGCAGTGTGAAATTTTAAATTATAATATATATATTTATAAATAAGTTTAACTAATAACATCATTAAAAAAATAATTTTATTATACTAGAATTTAATTATATTACAATAGTATATTGAAATATTACCAAATATTTATTTTCATTAAGCATAATCAGATCTATTTCAAAATTAAACGTATATAGTCGTAAATTCGAGTCCAAAGCCATCGCAATAAATAATTGTAAATGTTTCACTCAGAAGATCGAAAATAGGTCAGAAAAAAGAGAGAACTAAACTCCTATATATATTTTACTAGGTGTGGAAAAATAAAATAAAATAAAATACAATAACTGTTTTAAAAGAAATAGACAATTGCATAAAAATATTAATTAATTAAATGATCAAACAACCCCCCATTAATAGCTAAACAATATCCCAACCGATCATACAATTTATTTCTAACGGTGCTAAGTTGATATTGCGAAATTTTATTACATTCTAACGAAATAGTGTTTTGTAGCTGTTTTAGATTCTCAAATTTTACACTTTTATAAAAACACTTTTTAAGTGACCCCAGAAAGAAGTCATTCGATGAAAGTTCAGGTGACCTGGCTGGCCAAAGTATCCGGTACCGTGGACCAATAATATTGCCGTTAAAAGCATTTTCCAGGTACTCTCTAACCATACGAGTATTATGGGCGGCCAACCATCCATTTTGTACCAGATCATTTGATCTTTCCGAACAACTTCTTTCAAGGCGGGTTCAATTTTATTTTGAAATAAGTCCAAATAGGTTTCTGCTGTCAGGTTATAGTCCATAAAAAAGGGTCCAATGATATGGTGTCCGATAATTCCCACAAATATTTTTGTTTTTTAAGGATATTGTGTCCGAATATGAACAAAGCGATGTTTATTTTCTTGGCTCCAATACTGGCAATTCTGAAAATTTGGTTTATTGTTAAGGGTAAATGTTTATTCATCGGAAAAACAAATATTTCTTAACAAATTCCTATCGTTATTTGCTCTTTTCATCATTTTAAAACAAAATGCCATTCTTCGCTCTTCATCTTCTTCCTGCAGCTCTTGCTTTTTTTCGAATTTATACGAATAATATTTGTGTCTTTTCAAAGTGCGCAATACCGTTCTATGATGTTTATTTACCTCTTGCCCAAGAATCCTTATACTAACCATTTTGTTTTCCTCCACACTCAGTAGAATATTAAGATCTCTGTTCTCTCTTCCTTCGGCTCTATTTTCGATATCCTGAGTTGAATATTTACAATTATTTATTACGGTACCTTAGGTCTCAAACTTACTGACAATATGTATAATAGTTGAAATGGACGGAATGGGCTTGGTGGGAAAATAGAAACTGAAAACATTTCATGTACTGCTTTAAAACTGTTTCCCGCATAATGCCACTTAATTATGGATACTTTTTCGTCGATTAAATAACTCATAATTTTTTCACGACTGTCACTGATTTATTGACACTTTTCCTCATGTCAAGAACAATATTCATTTTACTGGTGCCTGTTTGGTTTTACCTGAACTAAAAATTTGGTAATTTTTCAATTACATTTAAATGAATTATTCAAGTTTTGCTTATTTAAATTTTTTAAAACTTGGCACGAGGGCTTTTAGATTGGTCTCTTCAAAAAGTTACCTTTTTTTTCTGTAAAATATACAGGGGAGCCATTAATTGACCCCCTTTAAATTTACATGGGATTTTCTATGTTTCGCTCGGCGATCCACCACCCGGTATAAGAAATTGCGATAAATTAAAACTTTTGAGAATATGTCTACTACAGGCAGTCTTGCCGCTTGGCCAGGCAAACAAGCGTGTAAGAGAGAAAGATAACTGCGTGCTAATACTGATCGGCGAAAATCGTTTTAATTTTGGCGGAACCGCCAACCAATATTAACACTCGGAGTAAGAGAGAAAGTTTATACCCCTGTTTTCTTTCTCTCTTACACGCTTTCTCGCATAGCTAAATGGAAAGGCTGCCTCTGGTAGGATTATGCTCAAAGATTAGAACAGGTAGACACATTGTTTATGAATAAGAATAAACTATTTTATATTCCAAATGTAATAAAATAAAAGGTATATCTTAAGTTAAGGCTAAATGCAAAAAAAAATTCTATACTATCCAGAACTAACCTAATACCACTACATTACTTACCTTTCTAGTCATCTCGGTCGCAAACCAGCACGGTACAAGTAACAGATTTGCCATAGCCAACTGGTAAATTACGAGGTAGAAATATTCGAATGTTTTTGGCTCTGTCTATAAATAAAATTTTAACATTGATAAATTATAGTAACAATCTTTAGTAAGAGACAAGTTAAAGAAAAAGTAATTAAACGGTTATGAGTTTTTTATGGTCTAAAATCAGAGTGCAAAAAGTACTCTGCTTTTAAAAATGGCAAAAACTAATTATTAACACCTTTCTAAATATGGTTTTCGTAAACGGGATCGTGCATGTTGAAATCTGTAAGAGTAAAGCCGGAGTCTCATGCGTCCGATTTCCGACGATCCGATCATCCGAAAGTATTTTGATTGGTCAGAACATTTTGGCGCCATTTTTCATCCGAATATTTTAACATTTTATCCGACGTCGGATATTACTCTTTAATTAATTAATTTTAATTTTTTAAGATGTCGGACGTTTCTTTCTGGTTTTCTATTCTTACTTTATTTACTTTGTTGGGGTAATTTCAAATTATAGTGTTACGGACTTTAGTTAGTGTTTAGTTAATAGAAATATAAAAGGTTAGAATTATTTTATTTAGGTTAATAATTTATTTAAAATAGGTTACCTTAGTTTTTCCCTTTTCAACGGTCATTGCGGATTATCCTGAGGGCGCTGGAGACATCCTTTTCACACTTTTCTGGCATCGTGTAGTAAAAGAATTCATCCAGTAATTCAAGACTTTTCCAGACTTTTCAATTCTTTTCCACATTACTATATAAAGCGCGAAGGAAATCCGCACGGGCCAGTTTTAGTTTTGTATTCCGACGAGATAAGAAGTTGACAGACAGTTAAAGGTTAAACAGTTGTCATTATTACGTTACGTTGAAGTGTTTCCATAAAAACGTTTGTAAACCTGATATCCAATAAAAAGGTGTAAAACCAGGATCCGTGTTTTTATACGGGGTGTCCCGGAACAATATTGAATATTAAAGTAAACAGTTATAATTTAAAATCTTTAAAAAATACTAACCTTAACCAGAATTTACCTCATACTTAACAACCACTTTCTCTTCTTCTATTAAAGAATATTTTAGTTCTGTTATTATTTCCTCTTTTTTTCATTGCAGTTTCACAGGTTGACCTTTAAAATGCTCTTAATTTCTTTTCTTTTGACTGGATATCGGATTCGAAATTCGGATCAATCAGACATGAAAGTTTTCCGACACAAAATTTAAAAAAATTTCGTCGGATGGTCGGAAATCGGACGCTTGAAACTCTGGCAACGACAAATGTATACTTCATTAAGGTTTTAAGAGACTAATAAATACTGTTGTGCAGACAATTCTACTTAATCATATGACGTAGGTATGGCGAAAATAACGTTATATTGAACGTTTTTCCTTATTACTATTAATGCTAATAAAGATATTAAATATATTTTAAAAAATGTTGGTAGTTGATACATTTTATAGAACAGTTTATTATGACATGTTAAAAAATCATCTAGAGTGTTTTAAAAAAGTTATAATTATGCCACCGAGAGAGAGTAATCAAACTTAAAGGGTTGTCATGGTCACTTATTTAATTTTTTTGGTTCACTCTGCATAAGATTTGTTAGTATTTTAATAAATGTTATAAAAATTTACATATTTTATATTTTTTTTAATTCCTTAAATTTAATACTAAGATAGTAATATTGACTATTAATTTTGGCGTTTGTATTTACTATTTACCTTATCCTATATAGTAATAATATCCTTTTTTTAACAACCATATATTTTTAAACATTAATTATAAAAATATGTTTTGCCAGATACAATAGCAACGTCTATATAAAACTTTATACATATTTTTTTTTAATTTACTATACATTTTTATGCAACAATCTCTATAATTTTTTTACATATGATCAACTGTTCAATTAGATGTATCTACAACTAACATTTTTAAAAAATAATTAATAACTTTAGTAGCATACGTTTGTAATTGAGTAGAAGACTAAATTAATGCCTAAAATTGATCCTTTCCTTAGGCGATTATAATCCACTAGATGAAAAGCCTGTCTACGCCAGGCGAGAGACAATATTAAGTAGCCTCTGTCTCCGCAAGACGCCTTCCGTACGGCTAACGGTAAAAAAACACTTTTTTGCTCTTATTGTTGTCCCGGGGGCGAAATTCAAAAAACGGACTTCGTTAGGTTCTAGCCACTGCTAAAGACTACCACTGTGCCAAATTTTATGATTTTAGCTCAAGCCATAACTTCAGAATCACGTGGACAGACAAATAAATATATATACCTACCTACGTATAAATATATCAACATTAGCAAATTATATATATATATATATATATTATATATATATAATATATATATATATATATATATATATATATATATATATATATATATATATATATATATTTTTATGCGATGATAGGTTTTTTTATTCGATATTGACAAGTTACGAAAAAAATTTTAAAAAATGCAATTAAAAGAAACAGCTGACCAAATTGCTAAACAAATTTTAGACCTGTATTAATAAAAATTTTGCTTATTATAAATAAATATAAAAATGCTAATATACTGCTTTCTACCCCTTTTCTATGATTTTCCATTAAAAAAAAACGAAAATATGACACAGAAGTAAGGTTAGAAGCATTCTTTTTATTTGTTTGTTCCGTTTGTCATTGTACATAATTTTCTTTATCAATGACAATATTGCTTGTTTTCATTGGACGCGAAACTGTAGCACATTTTTTCAATGTTTAGTATTATTTGAAGAAATACGTCTTTTCTTAATTTTACACTTTTGTGGGGTTTAGTTAACGCACATTTTGGTAAAAGTCGGTAGTGCTTGTTTTCTTTACCGCAAATTATCTGTTTTTTAATTTTTTAGAAATGTTTGCCGTTTCTGCCGTTATTTAGGACAATGATACTATTAGAGGTACCTATATTCATTGAGACTCATTAAAACCTAGAAAGTACTATACTTTGGAGTAATTAAGGCAAGGTGGACTCAACGTAAATGCAATCTATTACACTTGCTTTACGACCATTGCCGAAATTTGTTATAATTTATAACGCTACGCTCTAATGGAAAACCAATTACATTTTTACCTATAAAACTGTAACAGAAAAATATATTTTAATTTTATCTTACCAAGTTAAGTAAAAATAAAGCCATACACAAAGCAGTAGTACTTGCAAATATTTGTCCAAAATAAATCTTTCCAAATAGCTTCTCCATAGTATTGGAAAATCTGGAAAGAAGAAATATAGGAATAAAAGATATATATATATATATATATATATATATATATATATATATATATATATATATATATATATATATATATATATATATATATATATATATATATATATATATATATATATATTATATATACTTCCTTAAAGCTTACGGAGGAGTATGCAGAATGTTTTAATTTAATGATGATGGGCGCTAACTGTCAATTGTTTTTAGCTTGCATTACTAAATTTTATAATTTTTCCAAGCCATATGTCCGATCAAGTCTTACAGTGTGCGTAAGAGAAAAAGACGAATAAACGTACAACTTTTTTCTCTCGGTTTTGGTGCTGATTAATCGGCGGAGAATAGTATATGCCCCGCCCGCCCACCACTCAGCACGTAGAGCAAGGGGAAATGTTGCAGTCTTATTCTTTTTTCTCTCACGTGAAGTGTTCGCACCACTAAGTTGCACGGCTGCCTCTAGTAGTGTATGCTCGAAGGTTGCGATACATAATCTAAGTAGCTTATTTCAAGTGATAAAAATTTTTTCGCGCCTCAGAGCTGAGTGTGCTCTGAAAATTTTAACAATAAAAAAGGGCAATTACTATGTGAAATCGTACAAAACGCTCTTGAGCTACTCCAAACCCTATCTCATCTAGCGTGCGTGTAAAACAAAGTCCTTGCGGCGGATCGGACCTATAATACATCGGGTCTCTAACGGTTTTTTTAGTACCACATATTATAGCTTTGGACAGCATTAACTTATAAAAGAGGTTATTTTTTAGTAGTAATACCTAGTTATAAAATTATTTAAATTCTTTTGTTTTAAAAAGTGAAGATGGATATTAAAGAGCAGTAAGTAATAAAATTCTTGTAAATAAATAATTTTACTAATATGTATTAAATTAAAATATTAATTTTCTAGGAAAATAAAGCCAGTATTTTGTCTACTCTAAATGAATCAACCTACCAAAATGTATTAATAAAATGTAGTATGCATCAATCATATTAAAGAATCTGTTAAAAAATCAAATTTAAAGAAGTTCTGCTGTATTGGTCACTTGAGCGTACTGCTTGTTTTTGAAGAAAATATATAAAATTACTTTGTTGGAGTGCCGAACCTATATTTTTTTTGTCATATTGTGTGCAAAGTAATTATTTTTTAAATCCTTTTTGGATAAATCCTTAATGGATTTTAAACGCAAAATTCCCAACTGAACTATTTCTTCTTATCTAGTTACCATGAAATTTTAAAAAATGTGCAGCGTTTTCAAGTTTTTTTCATTTTTTACTCTTTCTTAAACTTAACCATTGCTAAATTTAATAACTTGATCATCACTCGGCCGTGTGAGTTGTCCAAAATGATACTTCAAAATATTTAATCTGCGATTTAAAAAAAAACACTAGAGAAAATGGATTAAAAAAGTTTTACTAGAAACCAGTTTGTTTTTTTTTGATTCTTTAAAAAAGTCGAATCGATGATGTCAATAATAAATTGCATTTAGAACAAAATTTTTTACTTCAAACATAAAAAATGGCTGTTTTTAAGTTTTTCCGTACAGATTTTGGTTTTTTATGTTTCATCATCACTTTTAAGAAGATGGTACTAGTAATTTGCTGTTAAATTTAAGGTGTTAAAACAGCTTTAGTTTTGGTTTGTAAACTGTGCTACGAATGATAATGACCATATACTGTAAATACCGCTTATAGAGTTTCTTAAACTTAATTTAAATTATAACGTGTTACTAGTTTTTATTGGTGCATTACTTACTTTAATATTTCCCTGTAATGTTGTACACATTTTCCTAGCAATATTTTGTTTTCTTGGTCAGATTGTTTTCCCAGTTCGATTAACCTTTCGCTAAGTATATCGCACTGTAATCCAGCAAATGTACAAAATCCTGCCACTGTAACATCAGTGTATATATTAATTCCAGATATAAAACCTATTGATATTGCTTGATGAACATAAGCAACTTCAAACGCTGGTGAGTAGGACACATCCACTGGATACCAAGCATTAATAGGAAACCCTTCACCCTTTTGGTAAAAAAGAGGTACGATAACTGCGGAAAACGAGGATATAAAGCTTACAATTAAAAGGGCGTTTTTAATATTCCAATAAACTTTAAGATTCCTTTTAACAATTAATAATTCCGTATCGCTTTTTGCTTTAAATAGCTTATGGTCTAATTGAAATAGGATATCTTGAAAGTCGTTTCCATTTATATATATGAAAAAAGATTTAACTTGACTTTGGAGGCAAGTCAGTAATATGTAACCCAGAGCAGCAAAACTTCTTATGCTATTCGTGTTAAGAATCCAGTAAGCGGTAATCATTAAATTAAAGGGAAATACGAAGAAAAGATTAATAATGAAGTGATATGCTTTGTAATGTTTTAAAACTTTAAATTCGTAGTTAACCCAAGCTCCAAACATTTTTAACTTAAGCAAATCACCCTTAAAGTATTCTAGGTAATCAAAGTGTAATAATGTCATCTTGCAGTTGATGTATGCTAAAAGTTTTTTTTACAAATACTTAAAAACTGTAAGACATAATAGGGTAAATCGAGATTTTATATTAGCACACTGTGGGTCTAAGACTCTATCTAGCGCGCCAAAATTTTACTAAAAAAATATTTTTTTAAATAATTTTTATTGTCTGTTGCAATTTATTTAAAACACGTAAAATATACCAAATCTTGTCCAGCTGAATGCCTCAAAGACAAAAATATGTTTGCTGTCTGTCGAATCCCAAAATATTTTCCCCTTCCAATTGGTTTACTTAATATACAGGGTCCTGCAATCGTGCTTTAAACGTCCATAGCTTCTATACCAATTAAGTTTGGAATTAGGTTCAAACGCAGATCGATGCTGTACATATGACTGTATTTCAGTAAATATTCTTGCATATTTAGGGTGGCCCAAAAAGTATAGTGATATAAAATTGATTTTGTTAAATGGTTTACCCTTTATTTCTTGCGTATTTTAGTTTTTTTTGTGTCCTTTCCTAATTTACAAAAATTAATTTGACAAGTTTTACACCCTTTTTAAATGATTTTTAAATATTTCATCACATAATGAAAAGTTTATATACAAATTAATTACTTCATTACAAGTGTATTAAAATTTTGGACCGTTATGAAGATATTTACCAAAAATTACAAATATGCCCAATTCATCAGTACAATATTAAAATAAATCTCACCTTGGAAAACAACAAGGTTTATTTAACAAATAAAATTAACGGTAGATTATTAATCCTAAAATATGTTTAAAAAATCTTTCATTTGGTTTAAGGCATCTGTTTATTCCTACCTAAAATGACCTTTCTACATCTCGGAGCACTGTGGGTGTAACTCTTGCAAACGCGTTGAATATTCTCTATCGCATGTTCCGCTTAGTTGTTGGATATTCTGTATAAACAAGATCCTTTACATACCCCCATACAAAAAAGTCGAGGTTGTTTAAATCGAGGCACCTTGCAGGCCGTCTAACTGGTTTTCCTCTTCTAATTTACCGATTTTCGTAAGTGTTATCCTCGGTCTGGGTGGTATCTAATGAAGCTCTGACACGTCGCGAATAATAGGCTGAACCTTTATCTTGTTAAAACCACATATTTTGTGCCCGTTTATGTGTTGGTACATTTAAAAGCAACGCAAGCAAATCGTTTGTTAAAATGCGAAATACGTTTAATCGATGGGGTTAATAGAACAAGGTTCAAGTAGTCCAAAGGACCTACTAACGTTTATTGTTGTAGCATTCTTGATTTTTCGTATCGTATTATTAAAAATTACGCTTGTTGACGCATTTATTATTGTGGAATGTGACCTCATCAGAAAATAAGACGTTCAGGCAAAATCGAGTTCACTCAAAATACTCAACTCTACACTAAAAGTAATTTTTACATAGGGCCTGGTGCAGTTAAATAAGGTATGAAATATTGTATTTTTAAAATTCTTTAAACTGATCTTTTACTTATTCCAACTTCTTCTCCCACATGTCACTGGCTTTTATTGAGTTTTTCTGAAACTGTCAACAAAAACCCATTTTTGCTTCAAAATAAGCTAATATTAGGTACTATTTTGATAACATTAGCAGAAACTCTAACCAATTCAGCATCGGTTTGGTACAGGACTTTTTGTCGTATTTCCAATAATAAGGGTGGGGAAAGATAATAAATAATGCAACTTTTAAATAGCTTTTTCTCTCACATAGAGTAGTTTAAGTGGGTACTTGTTTAAAAGAAACTTTAATGCTTTTTTAAATGTCGTTTTATCGATGTGGGCTAGTTTATAGTTCACCAACTAGAGGGTTTTCTTTAAGGAAAACTCTGTCTTTCGAGATTTTGTCAATAAAGTTAAATACAATGATATTATTTTTTTGGATTGGAATTATAATTTTTTATGTAAATTGGACTCTAATAAAGCAACACCTATTTAAAAATTAAAATGACACATGTAAACTTAAATAAGTCATGTCATCTTTTGTTCTTGTTCTTATTGCCAAGCCACTTGAGTAATATTTTACGTATTCGATTTTTCATTTTGTTCTCTAGAGGATACAATATAAACTTTAAAATTGTTTCCAGTGTTTGTGCTTTTACTTTGCAGTAATTATTCTTGTACTCTGTCACAAAGACAGTTTTTAATAATGGTTAATCTTATTATCTGAAAAACAGGATATTTTAAATAACTCAAAAACATATGCAGATATTAAAACGCGATTTTCGCCAAAGTGTAGTTATTTTTGTCCTCTTCTAAACCTCCAATAAAAAATTATATAATTGTATTTAACAAAATCTCGAAAGACCGAGTTTTCTTAAACAACACCCTCTAGTTGGTGAACTAAAAACCATCGAAAAAAACAACATCTAAAAGAGTTTTAATATTATTTTACACAAGTACCCACTTAAATCACTTTTGATAAAGGATGTGGGAGATAGAGCTATTTAAAAGTGGCATTATTTCCGGTAGCGTAGTGGTCAGAGTTTCGGCTCGCCACCCCGGCGTTCCGGGTTCGATTCCCAGAGCCAGAGAGACACTTTTAGGTAGTAGTTATTTAAAATAACGTCCGTGGTGGCACTACCGCGTTGTCTAAAAGGTGCTGTGAAATGCAACATTTGCATGTTTCAGTGCTTGGACAACGTTGACGGAACAACTGGGAAGAAATGGGTTCAACACCGGAAAACCCGGCACTCACGGTACTTTGGTACTTAGGTTTATATATCTATATATAATCTGTAGGATATAATATACATATATAATAATCCTTCGTGAGTTGTCATAAAGATAAAAAAAATATATTATCCTTCCCCACCCTTATTATTGGAAATACGACAAAAAGTCCTATACCAAGCTGATGCAGAATTGGTTAGAGTTTTTGCTGATGTTAATAAAATAGTACCTAATACTGGCTAATGTTGAAGAAAAAATAGAATTTTAAATTTATCGGTGCGGTTGCGCATTCTCGCGGTAATTTTGGAAAGTTAAAAATAATTGCCAGCTATTTCTTTTGGTCACTTTTACTAAAAACATTTTTCCCTAACGCTGTGCGATAAATAGTTACCGAGATACAGCCGGCGAAGCATATTTTAATTCTTGTAATATACATTTTTCCAAAGGGTTTGTAACAAAAACTTGCCCGATATTTCGTTCATCCAACACTTCTTATTTTCTGACAGATCTGCTTAGTCTAGATAGGTAACACCATACGTAGAATTACCCTAGCGCCGCTAAGCAGTATATTTACACGATGAAGTACTAGGTCCGTTTGTTATTCAAAAATATTTTACACACCTTTTATAAGAGCGCTTACGTAAAAAAGTGTAAAATAGTGTACACTATGTCTGGATAACAAATAGACCTAATATGTTGATAAAAGTTTGCATAGTAGCATTTTTCATAAAAAATAAAAATTGGTGTTTTAGATTTCATCACTAGATATTAACTTGTTCCACAGTGCAGCAATGTAAGATTACTCTATTGATTTTTTAAAACAAAAACATTTTATCTTCATATGGCGTAATTTACCTCTAATAACTGTTATTTAACAAGAAAAGAATCTTAGAATTTAAAACCAGTACCTATACTTTTTTTACATAAATGTATTGGAAATTACAGGTTTTCTATTACATGTAATGACACACATATATGTAAAGTCAGTATAATTACAAGAAAAACATTTTTCATTAAAAAATATATACGGGGTATCCTAGACTTGGTCCCACAAATCATCATATCTATCATACCAATATTGCTATTTCAAGATGATACGACTTTAGTAAAATTAAACCAAACTGTCTTTTGTAAGTATATTTTAAAATACTCTTCCAAAATTACCTTTTTCTTTTTAAAAAATATCGGAAAATATTAAATGTCATCTAATATGCGACAAAAAAACATTTGTATCATTTAATGATATTAATTTAACATTTAAGTTTAAACAACAGCTTATTGAGACCGTCCGGGAGGGCATCGCAAAAAACCAAGCCAGAAAGAAATACGCATGAAACATTATTTGTTTTATATTACTATGAACAATAGTCAATTTAAAGCCGCACTGCTGCCGCAGCTAGTGAAAAATAGTTTTTTTTTAATACACAAATTATAAAAATATAATATAATAAAATAAAATAACAAAAAAGCAAATATCTAAAAACCTAAAAGAGATACAAAAAATGTAATAAACAAAAAATGTGCCCTTTAGTAAGCTCTACAAAAAAGATTGTATACATATTTTTAAAATGAGTAATAAAGAATAACAATATTTTTTTGGTACAAGTAAGTATACCAGCTCCGATACATCTACAAATTAATTCAAAATGTTCTAATCATGAAATAAAACAAACTAATACACATGTGCCTCGAGGCAATGGGGGATAACCTGGTGGCACGGATATTTTATGTATTTTTTTTTTGGTCCAGTAAGTGTACCCATTTCGATCTACTTGAAACTTAACCTAAAATAAAATTTAAACTTCATTTATTAAAAAAAAAGTTATAAGTGCCTCCTTTATCTGGGTGTTATATACCTGACAGGACGCTTAACAATTCTCGATGTCCTATTCTACTTTGTTTATTGTTTAAATATGTTTATTATCGATTTTAATATTTATATCAATAATTTGTAAAGACATTTACTGGTTTAGAATAATCTTTAAAAAAATAAATTATATTTTTAACATAAAAAATATAGCTTATTTAGCATTAACATTTCTCTTATTAAGCAATCTAGTTTTTCAAGGTTTAAGCCATTCTTATTTAAATTATGATATTTACATATTTATTTACCACTTTTAAATAAAATCAAATTAAACTTTAAATATTAATTCAACTAAAAGAAAAATAAATAAAAAAAAATAAATAAAAAAAAATGTCATGTTAAAAATATGATTAAAATTTTCTCAATATTATTCTTAAATTATTAATATTATTATTTAAATCAATAATAAAAATATTTAAACCATAAGCTATACATATGGGCATATAACACCCAGACAGAGGCGGCACTTAATATGTTTTTTTCAAGTAAATAGGTACAGTTTAAATTTTATTTGGGTTAAAGTTTCAAACGGATCGGAATAGGTACAGTTATTGGATCAAAAAAAAAAATTAACTAAAATATCCGTGCCACCAGGTTATTCCTCATTGCCTCGAGGCACATATGTATTATTTTCTTTCATTTAATGAACGAAACAGTTTGAATTAATTTTTAGATGGATCGGGCTGGTATACTTACTTGTACCAACCCAACCGCTGTGTTCACACATCGTCGTTGTGGTTGGGCCCAGTAGGATCTTTTGGAACATGAGCTAGAGTTGCTGGTTATCGGCAACTCTTTTGGCTAGAGCAGGGGTCTCCAAACTTTCCAGCCTTAGGGCCATACTGATTACTCCAGTAAGTTCCGAGGGCCAAAACCATATTATCATTGTTGCCGGTGGTAAGAAGTGAAATAGTCCACTGATGAAAAAAAATGTCCGAAAAACTACACAACGTTTAAAAAAGGCTGCAAATCGGACTAAAGTCCGCAAAACGGCAACACTGCATATTATTAATTTTCCTGTCATTATCTGTAATTTCTAGAATTGTCGCAGAGTACGAGCCATGAGAAGTAACGTGACACGACATCTGGTGGACACAAGCGGAAATAGGTATTACCTTCTATCGCTAACAGATGGCGCTAATAGCACGTACAGAATACAGTGACTGTATACAGAGACAGTGGCGACAATGGAGGTCTTATTTTTTATTGGCTATCGAGATCACGTGGTATTTATCCGCCATGTTGCGACTAATTTAGTCTAAATTTATCATTTGCTTTTGTGTATTTGTTAAACATTTTTGTGTAAAAGCATTAAATTTGGCGAATGTAACGCAGTTTTAAGTGATTTCTGGTGCTGGACATTAAACAGTATTTGTGTAGTTAGTATTTGTAGTTGAAGACGTACAATAGCTGTATTTTAAAAACTATTAGTTAGTATCTTTGAAAAACAAAATGCCGGGTTGTTCTGCAGTTAATTGTAGTAATTCTACTAAAAAGGGGTTTTTAATGAAACGGTTTCCAAGAGATCCCGAAAGAAGAAAACTATGGTTAACTAAGACCAAGAGAAAGGACTGGACACCTACAGATCATTCATATTTATGTGAGGTTAGTTATTTTACTTGTCTAAAATATAGTTTATATTTTAAGGGCTTTAATAATTTTTAGGTTCATTTTGCCCCCGAAATGTGGGAAAAAACCCGCGAGGATGGTAGCCGTAAATTGAAAGTAAATGCATTTCCAACAATTTTTTCATTTGCTCCTCCAAAAACGCCAAGAAAACTTCCATTTGAAAGAAAAGAGTTATCTCCAAAGAAAGTTAAACAATCTCTTATCGGTAAGTTTAATATATTATAACTTAAATTTATCAAATTACTCTATTTATTTACGTAATAAAAACTAACCTCAATTTTAACTAATATTGTTATTGTCTTTGTCTTGTAAATAAATTTTAATTATTTTAATTATCAATAAAATAAGAGAGTCATTTTTTACTTTTTAGGTGAAATGAACAAGCCAATTGAAATGAGTAGTCAGCAAATTAACATTTTTGACTCTGCTACCTCAACGCAGCCTTCTACATCGAGTTCCGCTATACAAGAACAGGATAGTCAATCCCCTACCGCACATTCTTCGTCAAGCGAAGATACTACATCAAATATTTTTCCCGAGATTTCTACTTCATTACTAAAAGATGTGCAAAATGTAAACAAAAAGATGGAAATTTATGAAAAACTTTTTTTTAAAGAAAGAGCGAGGGCAAGAAGATATAAAAATATGTTAAGAAGAGTCAAAATTTTTTGACTAGCAGATTTTCCCAAGACTGTTTAGAAAATTTATTTTGTGTTCTTAGAAACAAACAAATAGTTCCAATGGTGAAAAATAATTTGTATCTCACAGTATTTGAAAAGTACCTCAACCAGTAGCTATGAAGAGGATGATCGTGAATTTTTATCTGGCTTTTTAGATTCAATTTAAGTCCAAAGCCATACATATGATGATGTTGTCTTTCCCCCTAATATCAGTGAACCGCAATTTAATCTTAGTGTAGTGAATTAAATTCCTTGTATAATGTTTGTGTATATATTACAAAGTATAAAAAACAACCAAAACTTGCAAATCTTGCATTAATGCAGCGGGTTCAAAAACTCCCATCCACAAAAAATTTACAAAATTTAGTTTACTAAAAAGATTTTCGGAACATTCATTATTTTTTTGTAATGAAATTGAATTTTGTTTGTTTTTAGATATGGAAAGTATTTTTAGGAAATATTATAGTATTGTATCGTCCCAAAATGTTAATTTAAATGAATTTTTTTTACAACAAATATTAAAACATATAAATATAGATTTGCCAAACTGTCATAGACTTAAAAATAAAATAATGAAAAGATTTGTAACTTTTAGATTAAAAATAAGTTAAAAAAAAATAAGTTAGCAACAAAAAAACTAGCCAGTAAATCTGTTGCCGGACATTTATTATAAAAATAAAAATTGACTGGATTAGATGTTAGTATATGAAAGTTATTATTATAAAAAAAAACTTTTTGGCAAAGTGTATGTTCTCAATAAAGCATTTTTAAGGACACTCATTAGTCCCTTTTTTTTGTCAAGAATTTTTTTTTTTCCAATTATTAAGTTTCCCGTCTTGCACTTATTTCATATTTTTTTTAATAAGTTACTTATACCCCTTGGCATCAAAAACCCCAAATTAATTTTAATTATAAAACTTAATGTTTTTTCTTATATTGTATAATGTAAGAATTTATAAAAGCAATAAAATTTAAAACCAATTTTGCCTTTTATTTTCTGTGCTGAATGGTTTATACACCTAGCTAACCATACTAAATTGATTTTTTAGGTATCTACTCAAGCCTATACATTTTAAAAGTAATTTATAAATAATTTCAAATAATAAACATATTACTTAAAATTTATTTTATATAATATTTTCCAAAAAACGTTTTTTTTTTTTAAATTTTAATATAACAATTCATATGAAGATGCGATAAAAATATTTGAATTTAGTCGCAACATGGCGGGTGGGCGGAGCCTACGCCCTATTGTCACCACTGTCCTGTATACAGTCACTGTAGTACAGAATAATCTCGTTGGTTCGAGAAAGTTCTGGTGTCTTCCACTCACTTCTAGATGGCAGTAATTGGAATATTATATAAGAAGGCTAGTGGCGCAACCACAAGTCAGTTCCTATGACACTGTTGTTAAATAAAATATTGCATACCTCCTTAAAACGTGTTTGTGCGTGTTTAAGTTTAAGACATCTTTATAACAGTATTTTGATTTGAATTGTTGCTTTTGTGTGTGAATTAGTAGTATGGAAAAGAAGCGAAAAATTGATAGTGAATGCAGAAAATTCAAAGATCAGTGGAACATTCAGTATTTCGTAATTGAGTCCAGTAACAAGGCGCTATGTTTGATTTGCAATGAAAGCATAGCCGTTCTCAAAGAATATAACATTAAACGTCATTATGAAACAAAACATTTTCAAAATTACCAAAATATACAGGAAGTTTGCGGACAAAAAAATTCGAAGCTATGCAGCGTGGATTGAAATCGCAGCAATCTTCATTTACAAAACTCAAAACTGAACAAGAGGCTGCAACTCGTGCCAGCTTTCGTGTGGCTCTTAAAATTGCAAAACGTGGAAAACCATCCACCGATGGAGAAATGATCAAAGAATGCATAATTGCAGTAGCCGAAGAAATGTGCCCTGAAAAGGTAAATTTATTAAATACTGTCAGTACGTCAGCAAACACTGTGGCTCGAAGGGTAGAAAACATCGCGAAAATATATCCTCTCAACTGTTCGACAAAAATGGACATTCTGAGTGGTTTTCTTTGGCCTTGGATGAGTCAACGGATGTTCAGATACTGCTCAGGTGTTGATTTATATTCGAGGAGTAGATAAAAGCTATGAAGTGAACGAAGAACTTCTTGATATGTATAGTATTCATGGCACAACTACTGGTACAGATATTTTTAGAGGAGTTGAAATGGCCATTAATCAAAAGAACCTTCGATGCAAAAACTTGAAATGTATTACAACTGATGGAGGCAAAAACATGAGTGGGAAAGATAAAGGAGTGGTCGCTCTTGTGTCAAAGGCTGTAGAAAATGACGGTGGTTCAAAACCATTAGTCTTACATTGTATCATTCATCAACAGTCTTTGTGTGGAAAATGTTTGGATATGTCTGACGTTCTGAAGCCAGTCATATCAACTGTTAATTTTATCTTTTGGGCTAAATCACCGACAATTCCGACAATTTATTGAAGAAATTGGAGAAACTGACTTACCTTATCATACTGCCGTACGCTGGCTTAGTTGTGGGAAAGTCCTTCAGCGCTTTTTTGAACTTCGAGCAGTGATCGAAATTTTTTTGAATGAAAAGCATCGCCCTCTTACTGAATTACAAAACAACGCATGGCTGTGGAAGTTAGCATTCTATGTTGATTTGACAAAATATGTGAACGAACTGAATTTGGGATTGCAAGGAGAAAACCAGCATCTTCCTGATTTATACACTAATATCAAATCATTCCGGAAGAAATTGAGACTGTTTCAATCACAACTACGAAGTAAATGTTTTTCACATTTTAAAACATGTGAAATATTCAGCCACACTACTGAGACTGAGTTGCCTATCGATTTTGCAATCGAAACTTTGAGTGCTTTGAAGATAAATTTTGATACTCGTTTCTCGGACTTTGATGCCATTGCGAATCAAATTAAGATTATTCAGAATCCTTTTGATACTGACATTGAAACCCTAGCCCCGGAACTCAAATGGAAATGATTGATCTACAATGCAGTGATATAATTAAGAACAAATATCAAAACTCATCTTTGTTGGAATTTTATAAGGGTCTTCCACTGACACAATTTGATAATATGCATAAATTTGCTCGTGGTCTGTTTTCTGTTTTTGGTACTACTTATTTGTGTGAGAAAACCTTCTCCAAAATGAAGTACACAAAAAATGTTTACAGATCGAAATTAACTGATGAGCATCTTAAATCTCTTTAATAATTGGTACAAGTAAAATTAGTCCACAACTACAAACTATTGTCAGTGGAAAATCTAAATTACATAAATCTCATTAGTATTTCATATGTCATTATGTTTGTTTAAGTTATGTGATTATTTAAAATGTATAAAATGTTAGTTGGATTCATTTCAATAATTTGTTAGTTATTATATACTGAAGTTAAATTTTCTGCAATCATACATGTCTTTACTCATTACAATTCTGTGTTTCTTTACCCAACTTACCAAAAAAATAAAACAATAAGCCTACAAGAATTTATGATTTAAAAGGGAGTTAGCCCATGACCATATCAATGTAGAGGTCATATTAATAATTATTCAACATAAAATTAGAATACTTCAGTAAACAAAATTTTAAATTTTTAAAAAAAAATTATTTGTTTCAAAAGGAGTTTTCAAGTATGCTAGCTCTCCGCGGGCCGGACAAAATCTGTCCGCGGGCCGGATGGGCCCTCGGGCCGTATTTTAGACCCCGGGCTAAATGGAACGGGATCCGAAGCTAAAAAAACACAAGGCTTAACTTAAGGTGGGATACCGTGCTGATGAGTGAATGACATCCTGTGCCTTAAACAGGTGTCCCCAACGGTGCCTCTGAGATACAGGGCGACCTCTTAGAGTATTTAGCCTTACGCGGTAATGCGGGGCACGCCGTGGTGGACTATTACTTCCCAGTCAAACAAAGGTGGATCGAAAGGAAAACCGTTTCGAGAGGTGCCACTCAAAGTCACAAGCGACAAGGTCCCAACCCCGAAACGGATGAACCTTTCTGGTGCCCCTGAAGTCACCGGCGCTTGTTTCAGGGAAAAAGTTAATCCGTCCCGAACAAACAGGTGCTTAGGAAGGGTTCCCTGAATCCAAACAGAAGGCGGACAGAACCGTTTTTTATGGAAAAAAAGGGTTCCTTGGTTTAAAAACAGAAAGCGGATAGGACCGTTTTCATAGGATAAGACCGGAGATGGGGCCTCAGAAAGAACACGGTTCCGTAACAAGACCTGCTAGCCCCCCGCACTACCCCGGGAGAGAAGGGATGATTAATCTAATCGTCCGCTCGTCATACTCTCCGGAGGGGGGGATCAGAACACGTCAGAACACATTGTGCTCGTGTCCGGTAGCGACACGAGAAGGGGAGATAAGAACTCTCTCCCAATCTGGTTTAGGATTCATCAGAAGTCCTATTGGGAGAAAAAAAAAAAGGGGGAGCCACAATAGACCGAGCGGTCGCAGTGGGGGCGTAAAAAGTCCACTCACTTTAAACCTACCAACCTACCTACTTGTACCAAAATCCCTTTTTGCTTATATCGCCTTTATTACTTATTTAATTAAAAATCTGTTTAAAACCTTTTTTATAGAGCTTACTTAAGGGCATATTTTTTGTTTATTACTTTTTTTCGTAACTCTTTTAGCTTTTGAGATATTTGCGTTTTTATTTTAAATTTTAATCGGTAATATCTAAAAAACTGAAAGGGCTACACAAAATTTTATTTAAAAAATTGACGTAATTTTTAATATGCCATCAAATTTGATTAAATACCTTTTTACCTAAAATTAATAGTTTTTGAGTTTTATTAAAAAAACTGCAATTTGAACCCGTTGAGCTAAGGCAGCAGTGCGGCTTTAGATTATCTATAGTTCATAGTAATATAAAAAAAAATTAAATTCATGCGTACCTATTATTGGCTTGGTTTTTTGCGATAGCCCGGGGATAATATATAGTGTGTTACCGGCCCTGCATTAAATAAAAAAAATCACAACAATTTTTTTAATTTAAAACCGTTTTTTAAATGGCAAAAATTTTTAACTTAGAAAGGGGGAAAAGCATATTTTTTTGAAAAATATTTCCTAAAATATTACCATTATACAAAAATTTGGGGGAAAAAAAAGACCTTTGTTTTTTGAAAAAAAAATTTTTTCGCAATTAGAGGAGTTACCGTAAAAAAAAAAAAAACCAATCACCCCCAGCTCCTTTTTTTAGAAAATATTAACTATAGGCAAAGACAATTGTAGTTATCACTATAGACACACAGAAAATGTAAAATTTTTGGTAATAGGTTTGGACGCTCCGCTCGATTCCTTTAGCGAGCGTCCATGAGAGAATATACGTGCACACCGCTGTATAAACGAACCTGTTGCCAAACCAATAAAAAAAATAAAAAAAATGGGAAATTTTTTTGTCGAAAATAGGTTGAATTTATATTCGTTTTAATAATCTAATCTTTTTTTTATTTTTTTCTTTATTAAATAATAAAATTTTAATTATTTAAACTTATACCTAATATAAGAATACACGTTGGTAAACATGATTTCAAATTTTTACAAATTCTATTTTTTTATTATAAGACATCCTTACATAACAAGAAATGTTTGTATAGGCTCACCTAAATTTATTTCATTTTTTTTTATAAATAAAATCAAAATAAACGCATGTATTTTTTAGTTTATTGCTATTTGCAAATAAAGTAAGAATTAACAATTAAAGTGTGGCCATCAAAGAAGCAAAAAAAGGGTAGTTTTTTTAGAAATAAAAAAAAAATTTTTGTTTCATTCATTGCATATTGTATTGCCATTTGTGCGTTGTGATTTTTTGTTTTTCTCTGGTGGTAATTAAAATTTGTATTCTTTTTAAAATGTCGGGAAATCTATGTCAATATTATGACTGCCGAGTGAGTGAAGAGCAAATAAAGTTAGGCTTTTTCGTTTTCCCCACAAGAGTAGAACACTATGTAAGAAATTGATTATAAACTGTGGTAAGTATTTATCTATATGTTTATTAAAATTATTTAGACCAATAAATACCTCACAATTATAGATCGACACCTAAAATTTAATAGGTGTTTAAAAACCTTTTGAAGTTTTTAATTTAAATATTTGATAGTTAAAAAGTAACGCAAAAATCGCTTAAAAACTGCCGGGTTTTTTTTCATTTATTTATTTATTTAGGAAGAGCATTGCTTTGCATTGCAGTATTATTGAAAGTTATTCTCACTGCAATTTGAAACCCCCGCGAAGGTTGTAAATCAACCCCCCGAACTATGTGGGGGATAATCATCCCCCTAAAATATATAAAATCATGTACAATTAAAATTGCAAAAAATTTAGATTTTTCTGACATGTCTAATAAGAAATAAATTTATGCAAGGTAGCTTTTATTAGAAATGAACTCGAAAAACCTAAGAAGGCCTATTTCATACATCTGGGGAAAGAAAAATATGAGGCCAAAACGCTTTTTGCATAAGCTAACATTTTATTAAATTTTTTGATAAGTGGG
>JAHBCN010008411.1:0-39054 GCA_019359885.1 Listronotus oregonensis | reverse complement strand
CCTCCGCCTTAATAATTATACCAAGAGGGAGGAGGCTTAGTAGGGTTTCCATGGCTGCAGTTGGAGTGCTTCTAATAGCTCCCGTTATTACAAAGCTGTGTTAATTAAATCCTTTTTAATCCCTTAGTTTTAAAATGGGATGAGTTTAAAGGGCTAGATTAAGGTCGTGCTTGCTCGTAAATAGAGGATTTAAATGGCCATATCTGGCCAAATATTTATTGTACAGAAAAATATATGTAATAAAAAGGCTTTTTTTTATCAAAAAAGCTATAATTCGGTATCCTAAAATTATTTTCGTATCCCCAGTATTGTTGGAGTTATTTTAAAGAAAATGGCTATTTTTACGAAATTGCGGAAAATCGTTTTTCACTTTAAGCTCAAATTTGTCTAAAATTAAGCATTTTAATTTGGTTAAACTTCTAGAATGTATTAATAATACATATATAAAAAGAATCGCAGAAGGGTACAGATCTATTTTAATTAGAAGGGATATTGGGGGTTGTTTTAAATGATCTTTTCGTAGAAAAAAGTAGGGGTCTACCTTATTTTTATCATAACTCGCTCAATTTTCATGCAATTATAAATTAAATTATAAAAACATTTTTTTCTAGTTTTTTTATAAGCTACAATTTTTCTTTCCACAGTTTTTTTGATAAAATGCATATTTTTAGAGTTATTCGTGAAAACCCCATTAAAAACGTCGATTTTTTCGTCGAAAAACTTTTAGTTTCAATCGCGAATAACTCGAAAAATATTAGTTTTACAAAGAAATTAAATGGAACATTTTTTATTTAAAATTAGTTTCTTTATCGATTTCTGTAGTTAAAATGTAATAAAAAATTTTCACCCCCAAGATGGGCTGCAACCACCCCCGGGATAAAAACACCTGGGCATGATATAAACTTTGATCCTTGGGCTATTCCCTACCCTCTGTAAAAATTTCAGGTAAATCCATGTGGGACAAAAAAATTCCTAGCCAAAATGCCTCATTTCCTGTGCTAAAAGTAAACAAATATACTTATGGACAAAAATATTAAATAATCTTGAAATTTGCCCTAAAACGCAGTACTAACTATCTGCAATTAACTAATTGAATTACTTTTAAAAAGTAATTCAATTACACTTACCAATTACTCTTCTAAGTAGTAGTAAATTACGATTACCAATTACTAGCATGTTTGTTAAAAGTAATTCAATTATCAATTAAACCTAAAAGTAATTGAATATTTTTGCAATTACTCTATTTAAATTACCACATGTATTAAACACGATACACTAAACCAGGGGTCTCCAAACTTTCCAGCCTTAGGGCCATACTGATTACTCCAGTAAGTTCCGAGGGTCAAAACCATATTATCATTGTTGCCGGTGGTAAGAAGTGAAATAGTCCACTGATGAAAAAAAAAGTCCGAAAAAGTACACAACGTTTAAAAAAGGCTGCAAATCGGACTAAAGTCCGCAAAACGGCAACACTGCATATTATTAATTTTCCTGTCATTATCTGTAATTTCTGGATTAGTAGAGTACGAGCCATGAGGAGTAACGTGACACGACATCTGGTGGACACAAGCGGAAATAGGTAGTACCTTCTATCGCTAACAGATGGCGCTAATAGCACGTACAGAATAATCTCGTTGGTTCGAGAAAGTTCTGGTGTTCGCTATCGCTATCGCTAACAGATGGCGCTAATAGCACGTACAGAATAATCTCGTTGGTTCGAGAAAGTTCTGGTGTCTTCCACTCACTTCTAGATGGCAGTAATTGGAATATATAAGAAGGCTAGTGGCGCAACCACAAGTCAGTTCCTATGACACTGTTGTTAAATAAAATATTGCATACCTCCTTAAAACGTGTTTGTGCGTGTTTAAGTTTAAGACATCTTTATAACAGTATTTTGATTTGAATTGTTGCTTTTGTGTGTGAATTAGTAGTATGGAAAAGAAGCGAAAAATTGATAGTGAATGCAGAAAATTTAAAGATCAGTGGAACATTCAGTATTTCGTAATTGAGTCCAGTAACAAGGCGCTATGTTTGATTTGCAATGAAAGCATAGCCGCAAAACATTTTCAAAATTACTCAAAATATACAGGAAGTTTGCGGACAGAAAAATTCGAAGCTATGCAGCGCGGATTGAAATCGCAGCAATCTTCATTTACAAAACTCAAAACTGAACAAGAGGCTGCAACTCGTGCCAGCTTTCGTGTGGCTCTTGAAATTGCAAAACGTGGAAAACCATTCACCGATGGAGAAATGATCAAATAATGCATAATTGCAGTAGCCGAAGAAATGTGCCCTGAAAAGGTAAATTTATTAAAAACTGTCAGTATGTCAGCAAACACTGTGGCTCGAAGGGTAGAAAACATCGCTGAAAATATATCCTCTCAACTGTTCGACAAAAATGGACATTTTGAGTGGTTTTCTTTGGCCTTGGATGAGTCAACGGATGTGTCAGATACTGCTCAGGTGTTGATTTATATTCGAGGAGTAGATAAAAGCTATGAAGTGCATGTATTCATGGCACAACTACTGGTACAGATATTTTTAAAGGAGTTGAAATGGCCATTAATCAAAAGAACCTTCGATGGAAAAACTTGAAATGTATTACAACTGATGGAGGCAAAAACATGAGTGGGAAAGATAAAGGAGTGGTCGCTCTTGTGTCAAAGGCTGTTGAAAATGACGGTGGTTCAAAACCATTAGTCTTACATTGTATCATTCATCAACAGTCTTTGTGCGGAAAATGTTTGGATATGTCTGACGTTCTGAAACCAGTCATATCAACTGTTAATTTTATCAGATCTTTTGGGCTGAATCACCGACAATTCCGACAATTTATTGAAGTACGCTGGCTTAGTTGTGGGAAAGTCCTTCAGCGCTTTTTTGAACTTCGAGCAGTGATCGAAATTTTTTTGAATGAAAAGCATCGCCCTCTTACTGAATTACAAAACAACGCATGGCTGTGAAAGTTAGCATTCTATGTTGATTTGACAAAACATGTGAACGAACTGAATTTGGGATTGCAAGGAGAAAACCAGCATCTTCCTGATTTATACACTAATATCAAATCATTCCGGAAGAAATTGAGACTGTTTCAATCACAACTACGAAGTAAATGTTTTTCACATTTTAAAACATGTGAAATATTCAGCCACACTACTGAGACTCAGTTTCCTATCGATTTTGCAATCGAAACTTTGAGTGCTTTGAAGATAAATTTTGATACTCGTTTCTCGGACTTTGATGCCATTGCGAATCAAATTAAGATTTTTCAGAATCCTTTTGATACTGACATTGAAACCCTAGCCCCGGAACTTCAAATGGAAATGATTGATCTACAATGCAGTGATATAATTAAGAACAAATATCAAAACTCATCTTTGTTGGAATTTTATAAGAGTCTTCCACTGACACAATTTGATAATTTGCATAAATTTGCTCGTGGTCTGTTTTCTGTTTTTGGTACTATTTATTTGTGTGAGAAAACCTTCTCCAAAATGAAGTACACAAAAAATGTTTACAGATCGAAATTAACTGATGAGCATCTTAAATCTCTTTTAATAATTGGTACAAGTGAAATTAGTCCACAACTACAAACTATTGTCAGTGGAAAATCTCAATTACATAAATCTCATTAGTATTTCATATGTCATTATGTTTGTTATAAGTTATGTGATTATTTAAAATGTATAAAATGTTAGTTGGATTCAATTCAATAATTTGTTAGTTATTATATACTGAAGTTAAATTTTCTGCATATTATACATGTCTTTACTCATTACAATTCTTTCTTTATTCAACTTATCACAAAAACAATAACAATAAGCCTACAAGAATGTTGAGTTAGCGGAGTTAGCCCATGACCATATCAATGTAGATGTCCTATTAATAATTATTCAACATAAAATTAGAATACTTCAGTAAACTAAATTTAATTTGCTATAAAAATTATTTGTTCTCTAAAAGGAGTTTTCAAGTATGCTAGCTCTCCGCGGGCCGGACAAAATCTGTCCGCGGGCCGGATGTGGCCCTCGGGCCGTAGTTTGGAGACCCCTGCACTAAACAAATAAAATATTTATACTAATATGCATCATACGCGCACGTCACACTATTCAAACTGCTTTCTCGCAAGTACAACATTAAATGACTCCAAAATAATTATGTCTTTTTATCCTACCCCAAATATTAACAGATTCACAAAAAAAGGATAAAAACGGTGGCGGTAAGCATCAATCGAAAATACTAAATCAGCGCGGAGGCGGCGTTCGCCGGATTCAAAGCGGCCCGCCGTGTTTCAAGATGCTCTTTCTGGCTGGCCAAAATATCGGCAGTTTTTCCATAAAGGTAATTGAATTTTTCGGGGGTAATACCACGAGTGCTTAAAAATTACCGATAATTTTCATGAAAGCTTGTTATTTATAATTTATATAACAAGCTTGAATGAAAATTATCTGGTTAACTTTTATGCACAGGCAGTATTTAGGGAGAATATTTCTAGAATGGAAAAATATGGGAGTATTATTCAATTAAAATGGTTTTTTTTGTCATACCAATTTTCAAGTTCATGCAACATATATAACTGAAATCGTTTTTTAATTACTTTATCTATTTCTTCATCGTGTACATGACCCAATCGACTCATTTTGATTGATTTTGACGTTTCTAATTGACAATACAAACAGGTTCGATTGTTCTATATTTGTAAGTAAGTGGAAATACCACGTTGTCTGGGCAACATAAAATTTCCACTGTAATGTTTTTATTTTTAACGTGTCTTATGGCAAAGACAATTGTAGTTTCATTATAGACCCCCAAAACAATGCTAAATTTTTGGTAATAGGTTTGGACGCTCGCTTACTGGAGCAAGCGTCCATCGGGAGAAAATACATTTACACGCTGCAACAGTGTTCGCTTATACAGGGTGATTCACGGTCGATGGTAGGTTAGACGTTTATGGAAAACGGGACGCAGAATTTTTCTGAAAATTTAGCATCTTACATTTTCTTACCTGTTCTATCGATCTAAAATATTTTCAGCATTGCGACGTTGCCGCTTCTATCAAAAAGTCCTAGAAACTTTATTTTTTTAAATGGAATACCCCCTATATTAACAAGTTTTTATATTCGCCCTTTTATTATAATACTTTTTTGTTAATATTACCATATACCTATCTCTATAGGTTTTCGAGATAAAAAATAATTTGTGTTAAATATGGTCCAAAACATGGCCCTAATTAAACTAAGTAAATTAGTGCTCTCAATTCATGAAAAGTTGATGTTTTGGTGGTAGTTTAGACAGACACGATGTATTTAATTTACACTGAGAAATCGAAACCATATCATACAGGGCGTGCTAAAATTACTATTATTTCCGTTTTTCTTAAAAGGGATCAAAAGATTATTTTTTCAAATGAAATCCCCTGTATATTATTCAATAAAATAAAAGATGAAGAACGCTTTAAGGTGACATACCATGTCCCTATACCTAAATCATCAAGTTTGCTTAATAAAGCCGCTTTTTTGTGAAAAATTATTTTTTAAAGAATTTAATTTTAAGTAACCATGGAAATATCAAGCTTATGACAGTTTGGTGACTTTTATAAGTAACTTATAAACAGTTATTGACGGTGTTTAAAAAAATCTCCCAAAGTGAACGCAAATATTGATTATTCAAACAAAGTTCTTATAAAATTATTTATTTTACACGGACAATGTGATCAAATCATTGCCAGAAGTTGCAGAAAATTTAACCAAATGTATTCTGAATTAACACCAATAAACGAGAGGAAGTTTGTACGACTACAAAATAATTTCATTAACTATGGCTCAAATTTAAAACCGCCTCCAACATTACCAAAACCCGTTACTTCAAATGAATACAATATTGTTAACGTTTTGGCATATTTTTATGCATATCCAGAAGCTTCAATTCGTAGTGCAGAAGAAGATTGGTGTATCATATGCTTCAGTACAACGAATTTTGGAAAATCACTAAATGCATCCGTATAAATTTACTAAAGTTCAAGCCCTTAAAGCGGAAGACTTTGAACGTAGAGTGCATTTTTGCGAAACCCTTTTAATATTTACACAGGAGGATCCAGAGTTTTTGTCAAAAATAATTTGGAGCGACGAAGCAAAATTTACGAGGGATGGGATTTTTAATAGAAGGAATAAGCAATTTTGGGCTGATCATAATCCTCACGTAACAAAAGAAATGGGGTTTCAAGAAAAATTTGACCTTAATGTTTTCTGTATTTTAAAGAAGAATAAAATTAGCTTTTTTATTTATGATGACACACTCAATGCTGAGAGATATCTCGAAATACTAAGGACGACTGTTACCGAGTTCGTCGATAATTTGCCTTTAGAGGAATATAGGAATTCGTGGTTTTAACTGGACGGAGCGCCAGCTCATTGCACCCAGGAAGTTTCCAGGGAACTTTACGAAATGTTTGACGATCGTTGATTTAGGCGCTTAGGGCCATGGGATTGGCCACCGAGATCACCTGATCTCACGCCGCTTGACTTTTTTTTATGTTGTGTTTTAAAATAAAGGGTGTGCATTACTCCTACTATTGCCTACTAAAGAAGAACTGCGACTACAAAAGCACATTCTAAAATGTTTAGAATGTAATGGACAACATTTCCAGCATTTATTGTAAAAATTTGTTATTTTGTTTACAATCTTGTTATTTTTATTCATCTTAATTATGTTATTCTCTGTACTTTCACATGTTAATTGAATTATTTTGTAGTCAAACTCTCATAAGCTTGATATTTCCATGGTTACTTAAAATTAAATTCTTTAAAAAATAATTTTTCACAAAAAAGCGGCTTTATTAAGCAAACTTGATGATTTAGGTATAGGGACATAATATAATATGTCATCTTAAAGCGTTCTTCTTCATCTTTTATTTTATTGAGTAATATACAGGGAGTTTCAATTGAAAAAATGATCTTTTGACCCCTTTTAAGAATAACGGAAATAATAGTAATTTTAGCACGCCCTGTAAGATATGGAGTCGATGTTTCGGTGTAAATTAACTACATCGTGTCTGTCTAAACTACCACCAAAAAATTAACTTTTCATGAATTGAGAGCACTAATTTACTTAAGTTTAATTAGGGCCATGTTTTGGACCATATTTAACACAAATTATTTTTTATCTCGAAAACCGATAGAGATAGGTATAGGGCAATATTAACAAAAAGTATTATAATAAAAGGGCGAATATAAAAACTTGTTAATATAGGGGGTGTTCCATTTAAAAAATTAAAGTTTCTAGGACTTTTTAATAGAAGCGGCAACGTCGCAATGCTGAAAATATTTTAGATTGATAGAACAGGTAAGAAAATGTAAGATGCTAAATTCAAAAAATTCTGCGTCCCGTTTTCCATAAATGTCTAACCTACCATCGACCGTGAATCACCCTGTATAGCAGCGTGTAAACGTATTTTCTCCTGATGGAAGCTCGCTCCAGTAAGCGAGCGTCCAAACCTATTACCAAAAATTTAGCCTTGCTTTGTGCGTCTATAGTGAAAACTATAATTGTCTTTGCTTATGGAAAAAATTATACATGAGTGAAATATTCTCAAATAAAATGGACTTACTTTGTGAGATATGGTTTGTGGTTGCCCAGCAACATATTGTTACCAAAAGTGAAATCCTTACCTTGATAAAAATGATAAAAACCCCACCATAGCGCCGAATTAGGTACATATGCAGCCAAACTCGCCCAGTACCCTCTGTAAAATCCACTTATTCCATCCATTTTAAATATTTTTTGCATTATATCAACAGTTATTGCTAATTTACTTCTATCTTGGGTATTATTAATTCCTAAGGGGTTAAATGCTATCTAAAAACAAAATATAAATATTTTACACTTGCAGCAAGTTTTTAGAATATATTCTGGTGAAGAATTGTCAATATAAATTATTATATCTTCTTTAAAAAATGCCTAATTCAAAGATACTTACATTTTTCTCTTTGGAAACAGTACCTATCATCATAAGGTGCTGACTTAACACATCAAAAGGTACTATTATAGTTTGTCCAACTAAAGAAGCACAACCTCCAGCCACTAAAGCTCTAGCCCGAGAGTCTACATTCCTTTTTGCTAAAAGGTGCCTTACACCTTCATAAGTTGAAATATAAAATACACCTAAAAATAATAAAGAACAATAGTAGATTAGAAAAAAATATATATATTAATGTTCTTTAGTGGTATAATTCAGTTTATTTTAAAAAAACTATTTGATTCTTGTTCTTTGGAAAGAAAAATTGGATCACATTTTATGGAGAACCATTACATTGTTACAGAGTAATAAGGGAATTTTGACAGTATTCTTCAAATCAATTTCACTGTCGAAATATGAAACTTAATGCCTTAAAATATGTATAAACCTGGAGTTTTTTGCTACTGTGATGTTATTTGAAGTTAATATGATTTAAAAGCTGTTACAAATTAAATAGAAATCTTATTTAAAAATAAAATGGGGATAGAGAATTGCATACAAACCTTAATCTTGATATAATGAACATTTTTTAGAAATTATAGTACAAAAAAGGGGATTTACCACTGACTATTTGAACTGATGATATCCAGAACCCTCGATACAAGCCAGAGAAACCTTCATGTCGGTATATTTTACCATAAGCATCAAACATACCTGTAAAAAAATAGTTTTGATAATTAAAGAACACATTTTTCAAGACAAACATAGCTACCCAAGATAATGTCCCAAAAAAATTAAGAAAAACAACTAAATAAATAAAAATCACCCATTTTGAAAGTACATAAAAAAATGGGTAAATTTTATCTATAGGTCACCACACTGATTCTGATGATTTTTTGCATATGGCGCTTATTGGAAATCTATTTTTTTTTCTGTAACCACTGGTTTATAGGTTTTGAGACCTTCAGGCGGACTTCAAGGAAGTTTAAAGGTGTATGGAAGCCCAATGCTATGGCCCATTCGATCAAAAAATGTCCAGCCCAGTATGAAAATAACTGTCAGAGTTGGCCCCGCAGATCTTGCGCAATAACGAAATTCCACGAAATAATTTAATGTGTTGCCTACTTAAATACTGATAAATCAGTGTGTAGTTAGGCAACACATTATACTTTTATGAGAGTCGTAGTAGTTTCGATTGTTTTGCTTTGTGTGATTATATTTTGTGGTTGCAGAAGTTTTTTGGATTGATAAAAACATTCTTATTTTAGTGATTAGTGTTTATTAAATTGTGACTATAATTTTGTGTTTATTGTTTGTTACTTATAATATCGTAACAAAATGACTAGAGGTTGTATGGTTTTGTCTTGCAAATCTAAGGTTAACATACCCGGCATTTTTTACTTTAGGTAAGTATTTCTTATACTTAAATTGGGTGCTTCCTATGAGACGTAACGTTAGGTAACCGAATAAATAATAATATATCAATTACGAATTATAGAAAATGAAAATTTCATAGGAAATATTAGTGAGAAAAGTAAGGCAATCTTAACTATCTTTTAGATGATTTCCACAATGTTTGTGTATTTCTGTGGATTATTAAAAAGAAATAAGGTTTACATTCAGGTACTTTTATTTTATTTAATAATTTAGTACATTCTTTTAAAAAATCAAAATTATTAATTACTGGGCAGACCAGGCAAATTTTAATTTATACAGGTCCCTCTAATTGAATAAAAGAAAATACAATTTTATGTTAAAGTTCCTTTTGCTTTTTCTGTATTTGTTTAAAAATAAATTCGATTTTTGGTTTCTTAAACTTACATTATCAACTTTTTAAGCTCGACATACTGTAGACACATAATATTTAACGGTTACTGTTACAATGGATACCTAGGTACCAAAGGTTACTAAACATTATTAACCACTGTTATTCTGTCTCACGAATGTTTGTTATTAGTAAAAAGTATATGTCTAAAAAGCAGTTATAAAAATTTTCACTTTTTAATGTACAACCACAATCTTAGGGTAAGATTAAATTCATTTACACTATCTTGCCCTTCTTTTGTCAAAAAATTGGTGATAAGTACATGAAACTATCATACAATTTTTGAAATTTATTTTTTAAAAATCGTGTTTTTATTTATTTACTAAGACTTTTGGTAAAAATACAAAACTCCCAAAAATTATCGACCATTTAAATAGAAGGCTGTAAAGTGGCGCCATCTATTCTTTCCATATTATATCAGATGATATAAAATCCCATATTACACAATAATTTTAAATATTCTATGGTAGTATCGTTTAATAACCAACAATTTTGTGCAAAAAATTAAAAAAAAAACAGTGAATGCTTGAATTTGACATTTGATGATGCCAACTTTATAGATAGTAACAAAGAATTATGGAAGTCCGGCTCTGACTTACTATTCATTGCGCAAACTCCGCGGGGCCAATCTCCCGATTCCCGCTGCCCTGCACGCCTGGACAATTTTGTTCTACAGTATTGGGCTTCCATACACCTTTAAACTTCCTTGGCGGACTTACATTAAAATGGTTAAAATTTCGTTAAATTTTTCCTTCTTGAAACTTATTATCAATATACTTTTTTGGCACCTACGTAATATTTAACAAATACAAATAAAATTACCTGTTTTATTGCTTTATTTAGTAAAAAACAACCCACTTGAATCCAGTTTTTTAAGACTAATATTTTACTCTTTACTGATGAATTAGGCAACCATTTATACAACATAAAATTTGATAATGATGTTTTCTGACTAAAAATAAGCAATAAAATATTGTAAATTCAGTTTCAAGAAAGAGGAATTTTAGGAAAAATTTTATGTATAACAGAGATTCCCAAACTTATTTTGTCTAACGCCCACTTTAAAAATCAGTTATTTTGTAGCGCCCCCAATTTTTTTTTCACCTTAAAAATCTCAATAACATATTAGTCTCGCCTGGAGTTTAATTAAACCTATATCCTAAACCAGTTTTTTTTTTACCAAAGGGAGCAATAATAATGCAACTTTACAATATTAAGAGTATCTTTTATTCAAAATTAACAATAATCAACATTGAGCAAAAATAATTTAACTTTACAGTATTAGGAGTATCGGGGTAGCAGGCGGAGTGGCGGGAGGGCGAGCGAGTGCGATGCGTTCGTGCGGCGAAACGTTATGTTAGTCGTTGATCGGTCGCGAGCCGCGGCTGTGTATTTGAGATTTGCCCCTCCCGCACCTGCACTCGCAAAACGGACCGCACGAACGTTGACGGACTATAACACAGGATTGCACAAATAAATCGTACAATATTTGTTCGCGACAAACGTGAATTATAATTGAACCTTCTAATTTCATTTTTTTTTAAATTCTTACTACTGCTCAACTTGGCCTGCAGCAATAGATACCTATTTTTAATATGTGTCTTCTGAGGTGGGGACCTCACCTGCGACACTTGAAGGCACAAATATTTTTCAGTTTTTGAACCTATTACTAAATAACTTAAGATGAAAATAGCGTTGCGAACGCATAAAAAATAATAAATATGTAATTTATTTTTAGTTTATATTTATAAAATAAAATAGGATATAACTAATAAATAAATGTTGTGTAGTAGGAGGATTTTAATTTCAGGGAATTTTAAAATGTGAAGTGGCTGAAGTTACAAATTACCCATCGCCCCTTAAATCACATCAGCGCCCTCAATTTTTTTTGGGCCCCTTCCTCCCCTCTAGGCCTTCAGCGCCCACAAGGGGGCGTTATGGCCCACTTTGAGAAAGACTGATCTATGAATTAAGCCCACCTGGAGGCCTTATAATTTAAAAACCAGAGGTTGCCGGCAAAAATGGTATTAAATTTGTCAATATGTGATCAGTGCCATATGTAAAAAACATCAAAGTTGGCAAGAGCTGCTTTCCAGCCTGCCGTTTTATGCACGCAACGAAGCACCTGTGCGCCTATATTCTCCAAGCAGACGTTCCAGCCAAGTTTTTTGACTTTGCATCCAAAGCGCAATAACTGCTTCTCCCTTTCCCCTGAAGGGCCTTCCTTTCATTTCGCGTTCGATGCCCAAGAAACGTTTTTTAAGGTTATGTAAAAAGTAAATTCGTTTTTTCACGTTCCATGTGGCGTTTAAAGCACAAAGGCTAAAGCCATTATTCTCATGCGCTTCAAATGCAGAACAGATGGCAGCTGGAAAGCGACTAAGGTGTCCAATAAGTAAAATTTTACCAAAAAATTGTTATAAAAATGACAAAGATGACTAACATATATTTTTTGTAAGATTTATGAACATGTAAACAGTATACTTTCAAATAAAAAGAAGCAAATATAAGATCCACTCACACTCAGGGACTCAAAATTGTGTGATTGCCTATGATGTCATTTATTCCCTTTATATATTTTTTATACTCCACACCCATAAGATTACTTAGTACCTTTGAACCTAGGTAAGATTTATCGTGTTTATCCTATAAAAATAAATGTTATGATTTCTACCTATTTAAAATTCCTCATTTGTGATGAAACAGTAGATAAATATTATGAAATACTAATCTGCACGTAGAAGTTATAAATTTTCTAACAAAACACAATGATCCAGATTTTAATTTGGTTTATCTCAAATATAATGTGGAAAGAGAAAGTAACAAATTATCTTAACATTTGTATGAGTAGGTAGGTCTATGTTTAATTTTCTATTAACATTTAAAATGTTAAGTAAATGAGGATACTTACCACTATAAATATCATTATGTTTTTGAACTTGTAACCGGGTCTTTATCAAAGTTAAAGGATACAGTGCACATCTAACACTGAAAGAACTTAACATTGACAACGGAAAGAATTTGGTCTTGTCCATCATATGCCATTCGATAGTTTTGATGAAATCCTTGTGCTCATCCACTTCCACCGGGATAAAATCCATGTTTGTAATAAAAAAAACCTTTCCCTGGGCGAAATTTAATAAATAAAAGGTCAGGTTTTCATGATAAATTGAAGAAAAAAGTGAGGTTATGTTTTTTGTTTTTGCGAATCGAACATCTTACATAATGGTGAAAAGTATTAGAAAAGCCTGCAATATGAAAACATAATTTACGTTTTAAAAGAAATTCTTATGTTTTTGGACCTTTTTTCTGTGATAAAAACGAAATTGTACTATGAACTTGACATTTTTGTTGGCATGTCAGGTGTCAGGCCACAAGTCACGTGATTATGATAAAGAGGAAGACCTTCGAGTATACACCTGCCTAGAGGCAGATCGCGAAATGCTCCAGAGTTTATTAATATAAAGCAGAATTAATAATTAATTCTAATTACAACCTTTTTTTTCGCTCTGCGTGCTGATTTTACCAGAGCGATGGTCAGAAAAGGTTGTAGATACGAAGGTAAGGCTGCCTCTGGTGGTTATGCTAAAAATATACCAAAATGATTCGGTATTGGACTTTGAGTACTACCTTCAGATGCACCTTCCTCTAGACAGTATACAAACATCAAAGAAAGTGGTGGTAGGCGGAAAGGAGTGAATACCCCGCTTTAAGTGCTGATTAGTCGGCAAAATATATACTCTCTTCTCGTCGGTATATCAGCTTGCGGAGCGAGAAAAAGGTTGTACACTTATTCTTTCTCTCTTAACACGCTATCTGCGTGAGCGAGCAGCAAGGCTGCCTTTAGTAAGCAAATGCTCGAAGGTATTGAATTTTATTTAGCCCTTATAGCTTACGCCTAAAAAAAAAAGAAAGAAAATTCGTACCGATTAAATTAAAATTTGACGTCAGGCGAAGTGAAAGCTGTCATGAGAAAAGATCACCACATCACATTTTTCTGAGATTTTTAAATTAATTATGCGAATATTGTAATTTTTTATGTACTGAATTTCGTTTATTTTATGTTGCTTTATTTTTAGAAACGGTTATAAAATTGCTTAGCTTTTGTGATTGTCTTTCGTCCTAGATTTTTAAAAATATTGTCCAATGTTGTGTATCCTTAAAAACATTTCTTTTTGGAAGTAAAAGTGTGAATAGTTTCCCAATGTTTTCGTGGCCGTATGTCGCAATATGTTTTTTGTTGGTGCAAATTTAGAAGAAAAACTATAGAATATTTCACAATCAAAATGTCGAGAAAAAAATGAACGATGCTGATAGCTTGGTCAGTACAATATTTCATATGATCGTTGGCTATTGCTAATTTACTAACAATTAAGGGTGTTGGAAAACGGTGATGGGTAATTTTAATTTAAAGTCACAGCACTGTTACGAGCACTATGAGCTTTTCTTCAATTGCATACGCTTCGAAGCAATATTGTGTCAAGGCACACTAACTGTATTAACCTTTATCATATGACTTTCCTTCAAATAAATATATTTAGTTGAAATAGAAGTATATTCTGGAGGATATAATGATAATAATAATAACAATTTTGTTGTCATGGATTCTATTATTGAAACATTACAATGTCAAATAATACAAAGTTAAATTAAAATACTGTGATACCTATCTTTCATGTAATTAGCTTGATTTAGCATGTCTTGCCATAAAAAATAAAAAAAAATGTATATAATACAAATAAAATAGTTTTATGGTCTTAAATGAATAATTTACTAGAAAAAACTAGCAGCCAGTCCTACTTACTACCTTCATTTTTTTTTTAAGTAATTTTTTTTTGAAATTTGATAAAATGGAGTTAACGGTAACCACATTTATTTTGTTAGTATTGTGTCTATAACTGATTTTAAGAAGGATGTATTGTAGGAAAGTTTGTGCCGGTTGGGGCAGTTATGCAAAACCAGGAATAAAAAAAATAGGAAGGTCATTGTCCCAAAAAAACGTAATTAAGTACAAAATTTCAGTATAATCCTAAATATTGTCTTAAGCAGTATTTGGCATATTTACATTAACACCCCCCGACGCCTCTTTTACAAATTGATAAAAGGTAACTTTCGAGAATATACTGTTGGAGGATGCCTTGCCGTTTGTCTGGGCGAAAAAGCGTGCCAAAGAGAAAGAGAAGCGGGATATAGCCTTTCTTTCTCGCAAAGGGTCGGCGTCTGCCCTCTGAAGGCTGCCTCCAGTGGTATAAGCTTAAAGAAAGTAACATTAAAATAGTACTTTTTCATTGTAATAATATTTATGAAAACAATGACTTTGCATTCAAAAAAGAGTAGTCCTTGCTGACAAAAGAATTATTAACATTACAACTATAACCTTTTTTGGTAAAATTTTAGTTATCCGACATGATGCGCTGATCACGAATCTAAAATAACTTTTTTGTCCGCAACCTCTAGTTTTAAGTTGGCTCCAATAGACTTACTCAAAATTGACACTTTTCCAAAATTTTTCACCTTCTTTAAAATGATTATCATCAAATGGAAACCTACACTGATTGGCACTACATATCAAACATATACCAATAAAATTTACCAGATTTGTCTATTTTTAATAAAAAAAACACCTCAAAAATTTTTTTTTTCAATATAATTAAATAATGAATTAGGCAACCATTTATACAACATATATATACAGGGTAATGGGGATTGAATATAAGAAACATTTTGAGAAAAGGCAATTTGCTGCGTTTTTTTTATTTATTTTAAATAGAACATATTTGGATTCTACATAAAATTCTAAACATCTTTCATATTACTTGTCCTATAATAAATGTTACCGGTTTCTGAGATGTTTAATCTTAAAAATTGCTTATTTTCCAAAGTAATTTTACTTTAGAAGAAAAACCACTAACCTTTCAATAAAAGTGTCACCAATATATACAGGATGATTCATGAAGAAATGTCAATACTTCAGGTACGTAGTGGGTAGAAAAATAAACAAAAGGTCTATACAAATATGGGTCCGAAGGCCTTCGTTTCCGACATACAGGGTGTTAGAGTTTTTATTTAATTTTTCTATTTTTAAATAAAACTATAAAACCTAGATTATGTTTTGCTGAACATAATGTAAGAACAATAATTATATTGAATATTAAAATACATTTTGTTTTATTTTTTTAAATTTTGCTATAATAAAATCAGATGCGTCGTAATTTTTTTTAAATCCAAATATCGCGAAAACGGTTGCTCATATCAACTTTTAACCGGTATACCTTTTTGACTTAAAAATGACAAAACAATTATTTAATTTACTTTAAAATGTAATACAGGGCCGTACCAAAAAGTTGTAATTGTTTAAAATAGTAAAAAGACGTGTAGGTGGACCCCCTACAAGTAAGAGCCGTACTAAGATTTAGGTTCGAATCCATCATACTAATCATCAATATTAACATTGTCATAAATTTTATTTAAAAAAATTGAAAAATTAAATAAAAACTTGTATTTTGCCCTGTATTTCGGAAACGAAGGCCTTGCGGACCCATATTTGTATAGACTTTTATATTTATTTTTGGGCCTGACTACGTACCTAAAGTAAGTATTGAGATTTCCTCATGAATCACCCTGTATAATGTAAAAAATGAAGATTTAACTATTTTCAAAATTTGTTAATTTTGGACGTGCAAAATTTTAATTTACTGTTTTGAAAAAACGGTTGAACTTGAAAACATAAAACTTTCACTAGCCAATATTACTTTTAAATATTTTATTCATTGACCTTCTCCGACGTCGAAAAATTAAAAATTGATTATAAAAAAAATAACCTAAACTGAATGATACTGATCGCTAGAAATAATATCAAGTTAGCCATGATAATGCAAACTAGATTAATTTGGGGGTGTTTTTTTATAAAAATAGACAATACAATATTGTAAATTTTATTGTATCTGTTTAATATGTAAGTGCCCGATTAGTGTACTCACCTAGTCAGTGTTACTGAACAAAAAGTTACCCATGAGTAGTTGTTACCAATTTGACGTTAAGTTAACGACAATTCGTTTCTGAGTCAAGTTTGCCTACAAGTTGTTGACAATCTACCACCGGAAATGGCATGGAAATTGTCAACACTTGTAGTCAAATACCGTACAATTTACCGACAATAACTTGCACCGTAACTTTTTGTAGCCAAGTTGTCCTTAAGTTGTAAAAAAAATACTGCCAATTTTCCTACAACTTGACTTGACTTAGGGCTGTTATACCCCCGGATAGCTTTGCTCAGGCATTCGCCAGCTCGTCCTCCAAGCTTAGCAAGAGGCGGAGCAACCATTCCGCATTGGTTACACTCCCGTTAAATCGGGTTTAGGGGCTAGACATATTTCTTAGGATCTTCGATGTAGTCCGGCTCGAAACCGTATCGAAGCTCCCGACTATTTCAATTAAGAAAGCTATTTAAATGCAAATTCAGTTGTCGAAAAATGCAACAACAAAATCCAGATATAACCGGTTTCTTTCAGTTCCTTCTTTTGTCCTTACGAGCTTGTGCTCTATACCGTTATATGGTAAACGTCACCACGTGTGATTCTAAAAATAAGGGTTACAGGAATCGCTCTAGACTTCGAAACTACACTTTCACCACACTCTGAATCGCTGGGTGAGTAGATACAGTTTCTTCTACCGCCCACCCGGAAAAAAACCATGTAGTTTTTTTATCGACCGTACCTCACTGGTCGGAAGTAAAACAGAAACTGTTCCTACAACTTTGCAAAGAAGCGTCGATCGTGAATGATTTGATCACAGTGAACGAATCGTTTATGAATATTGAACGATCGAATCCCGCACGCTCGCAGTGATGGAATCACTATCCTACTGAAAGTCGGAAAGTACCGCTTCGCTCGCTCCGCTTGCAATCATTCGTTCATGCCAATCAATAACCAGTCCAGTGTGCCATGTGTCACCATATCGAAATATTAACCGATCGACCATCGCTGGGACGTTTGGTTTGGTACGCTTATAAAAATAATTGATTGAATGAACGATTGAAAAGATTGGATCATTTGAGAAATTGGTCAATGATTGATTCGATCGCCAGTAAATGATCGAGTTATCCATCATTCACTGGCGAATGTTGGACTTGACAACTTTATCGACAACTTGACCACAATGACTATCTGGGTATGGTCCTAGTGGACGAATAGCTTTTGTCGAAGTTTTCGAACGTCTCGCCTGCAGCAAATTTTCGACCGTTGTACAGCCATCTTTAAAATGTTTATACTAGTTAAACACCTGGGTCTTGAATAAGTTGAATTACCCCACATTGAGCTTAAAGTCTTTGCAAAGCATCTCTCCAAAGTAGGAATTTCAGAATGAACCCTGTAACTAATATAATTACTGTATCAAAGAATAATATTATTGTATATTTATTTATATGGCGCCTATATTCACTAATTCAATTATTATAATTCCACAGAGATTATTTAAAAATCAGTTAACTGCCAATAAACTCGGTAAATAAAATCCATATCTAGACATAAGTGATGTGCGGTCCCCTTGTACTGTACTAATGCCTTTTACACTACGTTCTTAAATTCGCTACGAGCTGAAGGTCAAGAGAGCGGGTTCCTAGTAATACAAAAACACCAAAGTTTTAAAATTCGTTTTGAGGGTCGATATTGGCTATGATGCTAAGTCAATTCGTCATCTCAGTTCACACGCCTATCAAAGCTTAGCAAGAGGTAGAACATCTACATTGTTTACACACAAGACCTAGGTTTAGTTTAGATATGGGGTTTTCCAAATTTATTGGATAAAACTTCGATTATTTCAAAAAGGAAGCTATTTCAATGCACATCCACTTTCTGTGAAATGCACCCCAAAAATCCAGATATAACCGGTTTCTGTCAGAGCCATTTTTGGTCCTTACGAGTTAGTACTCTTACTCGCAGCATGTCGAAGGTCACCACGTGTGATTCTAAAAAAAGTTTATGAATCACTCCACACTTCGAAATACAGTTTCACGCCGCTACTAAATGGCGGACTGGACAAAAAAAGCACTGACAAACCGATTATATCTGGATTTTGGAATTGTATTTTTCGGCATTGAAATACCTTCATTTTTCGAATAAGCCTTGGCGTTCGATACTGTTTCGAACCGGACTATATCGGAGTACCTACCTACCTAATATGGCTAACCCCGTTTTTTGCTTTGCTTTGCTTTCACTGTCTGTAAACGTTCAACCAGCTCTCCCCTTTCCAGACACACGTTGTTATTAACGTGAGCTTTACCTGGCTTTATAGGTGGAACTTCTGGATAGTCGGGTTTTGTAATCCCCAGAAATTCCGAACTTTTCCAAAACTTAAATTCTTAACTAAAAATTATCGATGCAAGGCACAAACAATGGCGATCCGACCAAGGACTGCTACTGATATTACGTATAACCTCTTTTTGTCAGTAACTGTCACTTCCTGCTGAGCGCGCAACCATCTTCCGCCATGAGGAAAATCCCTCGTGCGTTGGCCCCACAAAAAATAACAGTTATATAGAAATATTCGTTCACTGCGCTTAGCCCCAGAGGAAGGACTCCATCGTTTGGCGTGAGTTTCTCCTTGATCTCCGAGGGTGAAAACACTCGACACGGCTCCCTCAACTGCCTTCCCTGAGAAAACTATGTAGTTTGTTCTTATCGCGCGAACTTCACTTTTCGGAGGTCAAACAGGAACTGAACCCCGTTTTTCATCTTTAATTATCGAGGGTGGAAGCAATGTGGAAGGGTTGCTCCCACCTCTTGTTAAGCTTTGGCAGGGTGAGATCGCGCTGGCTAATTGACTAGCATCAAGGCCCCTATGGGTTGTCTAACCTCCCAAACGAATTGATAATTAGGAACTCTACTTTGCAGTTTCTGCTTGACCTTCGACTAGTGAGATGCGGTCGATAAAAAACTACATAGTTTTTCCGGGAAGGCGTTGAAGGAGCCGTATCTCTGTATTTCCCGTCGGGGATCAAGGAAAAACTCACCCGCCATTCGGAATGTGGTGAAAGTGTAGTTTTTGAAGTCCAGAGTGATTCCAAACCCTTTTTCAAATCACACGTGGTATCGTTGACCATATGGCGGTATAGAGCACAGGCTCGTGAGGACAAAAAAGGATCTGACAGAAACAGGTTATATCTGGATTTTGTTGCTGCATTTCTCGACAACTGAATGTGCATTTAAATAGCTTTATTATTTTGAAATAGTCGGGAGTTTCGATACGGTTTCGAGCCGGACTACATCGGAGATCCTAAGAAATATGTCTAGCCCCTCTCTTAACCCGATTTAACGGGGGTGTAACCAATGCGGAAGGGTTGCTCCGCCTCTTGTTAAGCTTTGAAGGGGTGAGGGCGAGCTGGCGAATGCCTGAGCAAAGCCATCCGGGGGTATAACAACCCCCAATTTGCAAGTCAAGTCAACTCTACTTTGCAATCTTGACTCGTAGGAAAAAGGTTTAGCTTAAAAACATCGCAGAGTATAAAAAAGAACGTGTGTAGAGGACGACTGAGGATGTAAAAAGCAAATCAAGGACATTTATGAACGTAGTACTTGTATACATTGCATTTATTAAACAGTCGATTAAACTATTTATTTTAATAGATAAACCATTCAGTGTTACCGAACTTCTTTTGTATAATGTTTTTATTGTGATTCGGTACCACGCGTTTCCTTTCACTGTTTGAAACGTCACTTTTTTATCTATTCAGTGTACTCCCCTTGTTTTTTTTTTACTAAAAATAGAGAATAACACACCACAGTATTTGTGAATTTTAAAAATTACTACCTAAATATTTCCCGATAAAAGAACCATAAGAACCATAATAAATGGTACCTGGGGACTGAAGTATTCTTACCTAGAATTTTATATTAGAGAGGTTTAGCAAGTAGTACGTATGAGTTTGAAAATTGCCACTTATTCTAGAGGGTGTTCCCAAATGATACGTGAATATTAAGTGTTATAATGAACATTATTTTATAAAGGAATAAAAAGTATAATAATCTACCAATATGAATTATAAAAAAATATCACTGTTTAAAATTCATATAAAAAGACATTTAAAATTAATTTGATTGTTTTATTAATAAGTTCTTGTTAAAGTTAACTATTTTATTATTTTTTTAATATAAAAACGGTATAGTTTAGAGAATTAAATAAATTAATATAATTTAAAAATATATATACACTGTGCTGGCAGAGCTTTTGCAATTATTTTTAAAAAGTAATTCGGTTACAATTACCAACTACTTTTGTAAATAGTAGTAAATTACTAAATGGTGGCGGTTAGCATCAATCGAAAATACTAAATTAGCACGGAGGCGGCGTTCGCCGGATTCAAAGCGGCTTGCCGTGTTTCAAGATGCTCTTTCTGGCTGCCAACATTCCGGCAGTTTTTCCATAAAGAAAGGTAATTGAATTTTTCGTAGTAATTCAATTATTTATTAGGTAATTAAATTAATTTCTAGGTAATTCAATTACTTTATGAGTAATTGAATTACTTTTTAGGTAATTAAGTTACTTGAATCCAAATACAATTACCTTTTCCGGAAAGTAATTGAACTAAAGTAATCCAATTACTGAGAAGTAATTGAATACGATTTTTTAATTATTTTAATTCAATTACCGACAGCCCTGTGTGCTGGTAAAAAAACCACCCCCAGCATTCCTAATTTTTTTATTGGATTTCGAAAGTTCATTATTTTTGAAACACTTTGAGCAAACAAATTGCGGATGCTTCATGTCTTTTAATTAAATTTGAGAAACATAGTACATAAAATATAAACCAGGGCTTCGTTGAACTTAAACCTCTTTTTTAAACAGCAATATTTTGATATAATTTTTTCTTTCACTCATTTGTTACTCCAGAAAAAACACTTAGGGTCTGAAAACAAAAGATTTTTAACCCACATTATTACAAGATAAAATAATTTCTTTATTTTCCATATAAAGAAATGATCCTGCTTGAAAAAGCAATGTTGCCAGATTTTTTCTAATAATTTGTTACTATTGAAGGTTGTTTTGTTTTTTTCTGTTTAACAGAAATGAAGTTTTTATATAGAACCGGAAGTAACAAACCACAACTTCCAAACTAATACTTAGTTCTGGTTAGTGCTGGTTAGGTTTTCGTCGTTAAATTATAAATTTTCTTTATCATAAATGTGCCGTTCTGGTCGGTCATGGTTAGTTAAAGCGGCTTTTTATTTTGCCCAATTATATTTGTAACTGGCTGGAATTTCAAATATTTTTGGTTTAATGAAAATAATCTTAATGGTAATGGCATTTTTTTTTATGATAAATTGATAATATTTCCGTTTGGCAATACTGTAAACATCTTGTAGTGACGCATGTATTTTCACGTAGATGGTAAATATTTGAAATAAAATGTCAAATAATGACCAATTTTTATAAGTTCAATTGCGATTTTCTTGGTGAAAACTACTTTAGTCGCATTTTTTTTTGTCTTTATATTATTCAAAGTATATTTTACACTGTAACTTTAAAAATCGTTCAATTTCTTGGGTGGTTTTCTTTACCAGACCCTATATACACGTATTTAACATCAAGAGTCTGTTCTAAAATATTGTACAATTTTGTTAACCTTGATAACTATTTTATACAGAAATTCTCAGCTGATTACTGAGTAAGCTATTTGACTGATTTTGAAAAATCGTTTTAAATTATTCTTTGGTACCTAACAAACACAATACATTTTATATTTCTGGAAAATCTACTGTATTCAATAAAACTTAATGTTTAAGTTTAAATTATAAAATTCGCGCTAAAAACGCTGTCCCTTTAATGGCGTCGACATATGTTTCGCGTGACGGCATATGCAAGTAAACAAGTTAACAACGAGTACAACTACAGTCAATTTTGTTAATAATTTCTTAATTTATTGGCTAAAATGGTATATAAATGGTGTGTAATGCCACAATGTACAAATGCTTCTCTGAAAACATTACAAAAACTGTTTTTATTTGTCCCAACAAATCCTAAAAGGCGAAAAAAGTGGTTACAATTAGCTCGAAGAGATCCAAATAGTTTTGTATCGCATTCAAATGTTTTTATGTGTGAAGATCACTTTAATGTAAGTATACAAATATCCTGCTTTAAATACCTACCGATTTATATACAACAAAATAACTTTTAAACACTTTCGGCCGAGTGATGATCGCGTTGTTAAATTTAGCAATGGACTTAGCAATTATTAAAAGTTAACAACGGTTTAGAATGTTTAACAAAATATCAGATTTTGACAGGTTGCCTACTAAAATCATTGAATAACACTGACAATGACGTTTTGTTAAACATTCTAAATCGTTGTTAACTTTTAACAATTGCTAAGTCCATTGCAAAATTTAACAACGCGATCATTACTCGGCCGTTTAAGGTATAACCTAACTTTTGAATTAGGATGATTTTGTTTGTTCTAGAAGTTAAATACCTAGCAAGTTAGTACTTTGTCTTTATACTTAACGGTATTATTATTGAATTGCAGATGGAAACTGATATAATAAATTACACGAAATACAACACTCCTTATATTTCTACACTCCATAAACATAACCTACAATAAGATTTTGAGAAATACTAAATGATGAACACGTAAATAAATAATTTTTTAGAGGTACTTATATAGCTATTTTTAACTTTCTGAGTTCTGCAGCATAGTAGTTAGCGTTATTTGTAAAGAAACGCATAATCATAAATGTGTCTATCTCAGGTAGGTTTCTGTTATCGGCTTGCACAAAATTTATGTCCTTTTTGAGGTATGAAACGAATAATTGTTACTTGAAATATGTTTTTTTGTTTATAAAATGGCCAAGAAACAGTTATTTAGATAGTTAAAGATCGAAAATAACACCTGAAAACACACAACACAAAGCTTGTGACATTTATTTACTTGCAAGTGACGTCACCAAAGTTGTAACCAATCACGGAGCGTTCCAGTTGCTGAATTAGTTTCAAAAATATTTGAATTTTAATACGTATATTTTGCAATAAATATGCATATTTTTCTTTATATTATAGAGCAGTGGTTCCAAAACTTATTTCTATGGCGCCCCCTTTTTGAAATTAAGAAATGGTCGCGCCCCAAACTTTCCCCGACTATACAGACACATTTCTTTTACTAAAAAAAGAGGCATTTTTTTACAAACATAACATTTGAATACTAATCTATTATATCGCGAAGTATGGTGCTGCATTTCCTTAACGAGGTCGGAAATTCTTGGCGCAACCACAACTAACCACATCTTAGGGCTTTTCCCCCTATATTTAGGGGGAAAAAGTGGAATGGGATTTTTTTAGGGGTGCTATATTTTTGGGGGTTTTTTTAGGGATTCTTATAACTAATATATTTTTTATTGTTAAATTAAGAAAAATAAAGGTGTAATAGTATAGGCTCTGGGATAATCCAATCTAGCCAATCATATTTCTTTTTTGGACACACTGTGTAACTAAAACTTACTGTAAAAGATAATAGACAAAAAATTTCACAATTTCTACAAAATCTATGTACAAGGTAGGAAAATAAAAACTTATTCAAAATCACACAACACCAAACTTGCAAACTTAACAAAATACTTAAAAGTAAAGACAAAACCTCTGATCTTCGACACTCGATATTCCAAGAAAAAAAGCAAAAATAGCGCAAACACTTCCAATTACTATTAATTTACCCCACAGTAACAAAACAATTTTTTAGGGGGAATTCTTAGTAATTGTGAGGATTTTGGGGGTTTTTGATTGGTGCTTTAGGGGGATAAATTTTTGAGAGTTGGCAACACTGATTCTTGTTTTTATCTTTGAAAGTGCACAACGTAGCAACATCAAGCCGGCTCCGTTTTTTGTTCTAATTTTTATTAAAATAGAAAATCATTTTTCACATAAGTAAGTTGTTGAGAATGGTATGTAAAATTTCAAAGCCATTTCCACGATTAAAGGATGGATTGGAAGATATTTTATTCAAAATGTAGTAATAACCAAATTTTTAAAGTCATTTTTCGCCACTGAGTCGTGTTTTCAGTCGATTGCTGGATGTTTGTAGGAAAATATTGTTGGAATTCATCGCAGAGACTTTCTAGATGAGGTATAATATATGTTGTAATCTCTTCGTTTTTAGCAGTTTTGTCACTATTCTCCATTAATGAAGCCAATTTCGGAAATAAGAAAAAAATTGGTGTTTAAGCAGGCAGACGACGTTTTCATATATAAATCTTCTTTTTTCATTTTAACTGATTTTTTGTTATTTTAAAGCTAAAAACTTGTATTAATATTTCTGAGCTCTCTCGCCCCCCTTAATGTTGCTTTGCGCCTCCCCGTGGGGGCGCGCCCCCCAGTTTGGGAACCACTGTTATAGAGAAATATGCTTCTTTATACTATTATCTGATAGAATGACCACAATTTAAAGCGTATTTTCAATGGTGGCAAATAGCCTATTGCAACACTGTATTTTTTAAAATCTTAGTCGCTAATACCGTATTCGGGGGGCAATTACCGTCACCAATTGCTAAACCCTCCTACTATAGTAGGCGGCCATGGACTCGTGCACATCAGAGAGTCGCGCATCGCGCCTCATTTGTTTCGCTTCGGACCCACAACTTTAGTAAATCGAAAATACACACGCCGATCAGCTTAGTGCAACAGGGTTACTCCAGAACGCTTCGGAGTAACACTATTTGGTCCGTATCGATTCGTAAGGGGATGACCGAAGGGATAGCTACCCTTATTCCCTTCATTCGCCTTTCATCCCTCGCGTGGCATTAGTTTTAGTGGAGCGTTTTGTTTTATGCATTGATTTTTATGTGGTTAGTGCCTTTCCGGATTTTCAAGTTAAGTTTTATGAATTAAAGTGTGCTTTGATCGGGAAAAACTGAATGATAGCTTGCTGTTTTTTGTGTTGTTTGATTTATAGTCATAGCAACCCTTGATATTTTCGTGTGACTCAGTGTTTTCTCCCTTTCGTTTGTTTTATTTTGATATGATTCACTAGGGATCTTGATTTACGTTTGTAAAATATCGTAAGTGTAAAAGGAGCGCGCCAATTTTTTTTACTAAACATTTTTAAAGGTCGCATACCTTTAGGTTAAAAAAAATTGCAATGCTTTTGCCAACGACGAACTCAAACTGTCCGATAGGTTTTCAGAATGATATTTATCACGGGGTGGCGGAAAAAACAAAATTTTTGACTCTAAGTGTACAGGTAAACATGGAAAAAATCAGGGTACTCACGTGAGGAGCAAAAGTGTCGAGAGGACCAAGTTTAGATTTTGCGCTTGCACCGGCCCGAGAAAGAATAAAAAATCGGCCAAGTGGTATGTAAAGGTAAGTCAGAAAAAGTAAAACATTGGATAAATAAATTTATATTTTGTTGGTCCTGGTTCTAGGTACCTTTTTTGGTTTCCTAGAACCCTGCACACTATCCGTATATATTTTTTTTCACCAATAATAATGAATCTTGGCCTTAAAATTTATTATTAGCAAAATAATTCGTTAGTAAAGAAGAATTTGATATTTAAATTTTCTCCATGTGATGGAAACTGATCAAAAGCAAATTATTTTTTTTTAGAAAAATAATGGAAAATAAAAAATTATTGATTCATTTTGAATAAAACTGAATATATTTTAAAAAATCTCAGGTCAATTTATGAAAAGACTTTCTATAAACAAAGATCCGAAAATGTAATGTTTCTAAGATATAGGGTGTTATTTTTTTTTAAATAATGGTTTTGAAAAATAATTCAAATATCTTTTGACCAACCTTTTTTTTTGAAAATTGGTAGGTATTGTTTGCAGTAATAAGAGGTTCTAACTAGATTAAATTATTAAGTCCATTGGCGTCAGGGAGAAGGCACCTTAACTAAATTTATTAACAAAAAAATGATACGCCACTGACATTAATTAAATTTTGATGTTTTTTGGATAAAGCGACTAAAAATACAACTTTTTTGACTTTTGATTTTTTGCCGTACCTTGCTTCGTTTACGAGATAAAAATTAAAAAATATCACATGTTCGTTTACCAGACAAATATAAATTTTTAAAAAATCTTTCCTGGCTCAAATGGGCTTAATAATTTTAGTTTAGTTTGGGCCTCTTATTACTAAAAACAACTCTACCAAATTTTTAAAAGTATCGTTTAAAAAAAAAAATTTTTAAAAAAGGTTTTTTTAAAAAAAATAGCACCCTATTTGGAAAAAATTATTTCCGAACCTATATTTATAGAAACTTTTATTATGTATAAAATGACCTAAAAAATCACCCTCTTAAATATAGACAAGTCTTTTTTAAACACCCTCTATATGATTTTTAAATTCCTTGACCCCAAAAATTTTGTAAAAAGTATGCAACTTCTGATATTCAAATTTTTCCCTTTACGTTCTGTTTAGCTCTTTTTTACAACCCCGATATTTTCTCACACCAAATAATAATTTCTTTTGATCCGATTTAATTGTAAAAAGAGAGAAATATTTTTTAAATATCACATAAAATATCAACCTTCATTTTTCTTACCCCTTTGCTTTTTAAGCGATACCACTCAAATATTTTTTTTAACCCTTTTCCCTGTTTTTACAATCCCTATTTTTTTAACACCAAATCATATTTTTTCCCATTTAGATTATTTTTTAAATATCACTTTAAATTGCATAGTCGCTGTAAATAAGTATTCGGCAGTTATGGTTCCGATAGACAAACGAACGGAAATAGGAAACCCAGTTTTTCGAAATCTAAGGACCTTAAAATGAAAAAGAATACTCTTTTGGGAGAAGTAAAAATAAATTAAAGGTACCTAAAAATTAACAAAATTCGTCTATTGCAAGAGAAGTAATAGTTTAAAAATTGCACGCTGCACAGAAATAATTTCTCAAAAATTACCTACATTGCAGAGTTAGCAAATATGACAGATAGAATCACTTTATATTTTAATAAAAATTTAAAACAAGATTTCTGATGACTTTGGTTAGATAATAAGTTTATCAACTAGTGGTATTTTCTTGGAAAAACAAACTAATTATAACCAACCATCGCAGGTCAATGCAGATATCTCTTTCACAATACCTTAAACTAGTCTTGAATTCGGGCGCCAAAAATCATGTCATACATGATTTTTTCTTTCACAACCAATCCCATTTAGTCCTGCTGATAATAGTCCCATTTCTCTAATATTGAGCTCCTCAAGACACTCTCCAAGCCTAATTTAAAAGACATCTTATTCAATTTATTGCCTCCAAAACACAGTCATGTTCGCTGTCTCGAAAAAAGTCTGCCAATGTTGCATTTGAGCTGCCAAGCTCCGCAGAACAAAGAATCATTTAATCTTGTGGGTGTTACTTTTGAGAGTAACCTAAACGGGCATAAACACATTACATCCATAGCCTCAGCAGCCTTATAAAAGCTGGGATTTCTTTTTCGAGCCAGCAAGTATTTCCTGTATACTCTGTATGTATCTCAGAACAGACTAGGGATGCGACATCGAAGCCAAACATCGATGTTAAACATCGATGGCAACATCGAAACCTGACCATCGATGGTAACGATATATCGAACATACAACATCGATGTTTTTCTAACATCTATGGTACGATGCGATGGTTCTTCCCTTTATCCTGTTTCGCTGCTGAGTTACTGTTTGCCCTGCTTTTGAAAACAGACGTTCTGATGAAACGGAAGTTGCAATAAGAGACAAAAACTTCGGTGCAATTGTGGCTAGAGTGGGATATGTAGAAGCGTTTTTCTGCCACCAGTATGTTTAAAATTTTTGTACTTTAATATAAACCTTTATTTATTATTTATTTATAAATAAATGGGCAAAACGTTTATGTCTTTACCAAAATTTACATAACAAAGAAAGACACATCATAAAAATTTTTAGTATATTCTTAAGATTATTTGTTTTTAAAACATTGTAACTTTTTTTTACCTTTGCAAAAAAATCGGTAATTGTCTCGAAAGTTGCCTCCTCTCCGATTTTGACCAAATTTGGTATTCGAGGGTTTTTTGGGGCGCTGATTACGAACGTTGCGAAAATTTTTCGGCAACGTTTTGTTTTTGAGATATTCGTCATCAAAGTTGGAAATGAAACTAACCTTATTTACACTATTCCTTTTTTTTGCACAGGATTCTTGATTTTTTCACTAAATTGGCACACAATATTTTACAAACAACTTTTAAAACTTGTTTTTATATTTATTTCACACCTTTTTTCCATTTAATTGCAAATCTCCACTTTCACACGCCCCAACGTGGCGAGAACCATGTATACACTACGTTTTTGTAAACAAATATGGCTGCTCCCTTTGAACTTAAAAGTTCGCAATTTAATGGAAAAAGGTGTAAAATAAATAAAAATACAAGGTTTTAAAAGGTGTTTATATAATATTGTATGCCACTTTAGTGTAAAAATCAAGAATTGTGTACAAAAAGAAGGGAGAATATGGTGAAAAAAGGTTGGTTTCATTTTTAACTTTGATGATGAATATCTCAAAACGAAACGTTGCCGATTCGTAATCAGCGCCCCAAAAAAACCCCGTATACCAAATTTGGTCAAAATCGGAGAGGAGGCAACTTTCGAGACAATTACCAAAAGATCGATGTTTGAAGGCAACATCGATGTTTTTTCCCCCGATTAAAAACGATCGTAAAACATCGGGCGGCATATCCCTAGAACAGACCCTTTTTAGAATATTTTTCTCATGTCTGGGGAATGGCGTCTCCAACAACGCTTAGCATTTTTAACCCCATTCAAAGAAGAACAGTTAGTCTTATTAATGATCCCACACTTACAAAAAATATTCCTTTTCTTGCCCACCGACGAGCTGTAGCGGATCTGTCGCTCTTTTATAGGTATTTTCACGGCTTCTGCTCCAAAAAGTTGGTCAGTATAATTCCTCCTCTGGTAGCTCCCAATAGAATAACACGTATTGCCACTTTTATGCATTCTTTTACAGTGCAACTTAAGCGACTCTAAACTTCCCACTTTGTTCGTTCCTTTATCCCTAGAGTGTCCAGACTATGGAACCTGTTATTCGGAGAAGTTTCCCCTTTTCCTTCAAATCTCCAAATATTGAAATCTCGCATAAATAAACTCCCTCTTAGCACTCTTCAGATACCCACGGTACGTTAGTACTTAGGCCTCAGTCTTCAGGGACTGTCCCAAGATAAAGAAATTTGCAGATTTATCAAAAACGGCAAATAGAATCACATAATATTTGAATAAAAATTTAGACCAATATTTTTGATGACTCTTGTTTAGATAATAAGTTTATCAACTAGCGGTATTTTCTTAGTGAAAACAAATTTAGTTTTACCAACCATATATGGTGAGTTGTGGGAGACACTATTCCCCAGACAAATCCCAAGAAAGAGTCTGATTTGGAAAAGATGCACAGTATACAGATTAGAATTCTAGGATGAGTATTGGCAAACTTTTGCGTCTGCAAACATTTAGAATAGATAGCATCAGCTAGGTCTATATGTACATGTTATTCATTTTATAGTAAACAGGGCTTTATTTAAAACTACTCCAAAAAGTAATAAACGTATTTTTAAAAGTCTTAACTTTGACAAATAAGCACCTGTGACCTGTGGCAGCCAGGTTTTTTCAGGTGAAACTATCCTTATAGTATCATGCAGTTTTTAGACAATTGCAGCAGAACCGCATTAAATCAACCCAGCAACCCCTAAATCACCGAATTCCTCGTGAAAATCTTTATCTATAATAATAATATTAATAATAATAATAATAATAAATGTCTTTATTTCTGAATAATAATCGATTACATATTACAATAAAAGATAAAAAAACTTAAATTCAGAAAAAGGCGGAGTTCAGATGAGGCATCCTTGAATGCCTCCCTGATCATACTCAACCATTAATTAATTACATAATAAAAAATATAAATAATCAAAAGAAATGTCTTCCAGTATTCAAAAAAAAACAAACAAACAAACATATAATGGCGTACTAGGCAAAAAAATAGCTAAAAAACAAAAGATTGATTACACAATACACATTTCTTACTAATAATCACATAAAAAAGCTATTGTCGCTTACCCAAAATATATTTCGTTTAATGAATTTAAAGGCAGACTGTGAAAGATGTTTTAAATTTTCCGGCAAAGAGTTAAAAAATTTAGCCATATTATATGAGAAGCTACGCTCAAAGATTACGGTTCGATGATATGGTGGTGTTATTTTTCCTCGAAATCTGATATTAATATTATGTACATGGGTCCTAAAGACAATACGCTTATAAAGATATGATGGACGTTTGGAGCAGATAATTTTATAACAGAAGCATGCTTGATGTAACTCTCTCCTCTCTTCCATGTTCAACCAATTGGACTGTACCAACGTATGCGAGATATGCTGATACTTTCTTACACCATGAATGAGCCTTAAGCAAGAGTTTTGCACAAGTTGAATTCTGCGTTTATCCACAACCGTGAGACAGTTTCCGTAAACTACATCCCCATGGCTAAACAAGGAGAGTACAAGAGAGTTACATAACGTTTTTATATGTCTTGAAAAGATATGGCGATTTTGATATAGTATTTTTAATCTAACAAATGCTCGCTGAATACAACTTGACACATGCGCATTAAATCTGAGGGAACTGTCAAAAATCACACCCAAATTGCGAACATTATCTTTCACTGGCAGAACCGTATTATCTATTTCTACATTAATTATATTTTTTACCGAGGCCACATCTGCTTTTCGGCCAAACACCATTACACAGCATTTCTTGGGATTTAACAAAAGGGAATGTTCTAATGATAATCTATTTAATAAATTAAGTTCTTTACTTAAGGTATTACAGCCATCTACAGCGTGGGCTCGATCAAATGATAGATATACTTGCGTATCGTCCGCGTAATACTGAGCAGAGCATGATTCCAAAGCATTTGAGAGAAATGAAGTATAAATGGCATATAAAAGTGGAGATAAAGCAGAGCCCTGAGGCACACCACTCCCAAACATTATAGGGGATGACACCTCAGTACCAATTTGCACAGCCTGATATCTGTGAGACAGAAAGTTGGAGAAAAAATTTACTGCGCTTTCAGAAAGACCAATGTGATGTAAGATTGCTAAAAGTAACTAATGGTTTGTGGTATCAAAGGCCTTTGAGAAGTCTAATAAGGCCAAAATTGTAATGTTTCCTTCATCGATAGCCTGGAAAAGATCATCGGATACATTTGCTAGAGCTGGTGAACATCCATGGCCATCCCGAAATCCGGACTGAGTTTCGGGTAGAATGTTATTTGCTTCGACATGTTCATTTAACTCATTTAACTGAATATATATATATATATATATATATATATATATATATATATATATATATATATATATATATATATATATATATATATAAGCCTTTCCAAAACTTTGGACTCACTTGTTTTTGTTTTATTGTTTTTCTGATTAGATTATTGAATTCTATGGAAAAAAATACACGAAATGGCTATATTCGTTTTTTAAAAAAGTACAGGGAAGTTCAAAAATAAAGTCCTGTTTACTTTAAAATGAATAACCCTGTATAATTTTCAAATAATCGCCGTTTTGGCCAATCAAAAAGAAACGACACCCTAATCAGAACTAATCAAAACTAACTCAATTGACCTATCTTCATTTGGATACTCGAACAGATTTATCTTAAAATTTGCAAAAATGATTGAGTTTAAATTTTCCAAACAAAACAAATACTGAAACGACAAAGGTCTATCTTCATACGCCCACAGTTTGTGCAAAGTTTATACAACAACGTTGACAAAACAATTAATTGATCCATCATTGATGTTTGTAATGAAATTTGATGCTAGTCCACGTAGTGGCGTGGTTATTCGCTTATGACGTAAAATACGAGATAAATTAACTAATAATGGCGCCAATTTTAATAATGCAAATTAATTTACTACGCAAATGTTAGTATTTGCATAAATTCCATAATAGGTATTTTTTTGCATCATTAACCCTCAACCACGCCATATACATAAAATTAGGAATCAAACTATTTCTAATACGATATAAGTGTGACAATTTAAAAATATTTTAAATTATACAGGATTTCTTAAAAAAGTGGGGCACCAAATAGTTATATTTAAAATTTTCTTAAGCTAGAGATCTCAAAGAACGAAAGACCGACAATCTCTTGCGGATAAGAAAAAAGACAAAATTACAAGATAACTTTATTAATGAAATACATAAAAAATATTAAAATTGAAAAAATTATTCCTTAACGCAGAGATAGTCATTGTTATTCAATGATTTTAGTAGGCAACCTGTTAAAATCTGACATTTTGTTAAACATTCTAAACCGTTGTTAACTTTTAACAATTTAAGTTGACAACGGTTTAGAATGTTTAACAAAATGTCAGATTTTGACAGGTTGCCTACTAAAATCATTGAATAACGACAATGACGTTTTGTTAAACATTCTAAACTGCTAAGTCCATTGCTAAATTTAACAACGCGATCATCACTCGGTCGTAAAATGTACATTAGTTTATTGATCTATTTGAGTGAAAAACACCCCAAATAAATCCAGTCTTTTATTTTTTTAATAAACTTTTTTGTAAATTAGGCAACCAATTATACAATATACAGTGGCCGCCAGAAAGTATGCGACATATATGGAAAAAAATTCATTATGACGTTTAGAAAAAAATTGATTTCGCAGATCAATTCCGCATCACTTAAAACCTCAGAAACAATTGAACGATCCCGATTGTCATTTGTTATTTGGCAGTAAATTTGAATTTTGTTAGATCGGTTGACTAAAAGTCCCCTTATTTGTCAAAATATCAAAAAAACTTGTAAGGATAAGTTGTTCAGAATTTAATTCTATGGCTATGTGTAAAATTTTGAGCCATTTAGATTAAAACAAAAATATTATATTCTTACAATTAAAAAAAAAGGATTCATTTGAGGTGGTTTTTTTTCTAAAAATAGACAATAAAATATTATAAATTTTAGTGTATTTGTTTAATATATAAGTGTCTAATCAGTGTATGTTCCTATTTTATGGTAATCAGTTTCAAATAGGAAGAATTTTGAGTTAAGTCACCTTGAAGGCCTTATAATTAAAAAAAGGGGTTGTCGAAAAAACACTGATGCGCAAGAAGCCTCGAAGACACCGCCAATTCTTTCTCTCTGCCTCAGTATATGCAAAGTCTTGATAATGTTTGGAATAAATGTTTTACAGCACCAGTTAAACAAACAAAATATACTTAATTATCCGGGCAATTCTTAGATTTTATCTTGTTTCTACAGTATAAACTAAGTGCCTATGTAAATCGTATAATGTAAATGTTAAGATAGGTCAAGAAAACTATGCGGTATGCACTTTGCGAAGGTGTGTAAATATAGTTTGAAATTTATGGTCGTGATAAATATTTGGATCTCGAGCCAAGAGTGTGCAGTAAAAAAAATATTAAGTAAATAAATATCCAGGTATATTTAGTGTTCAAAGATGCTAAAATATGAATGCTGTGTGTTTTATCGTATACAGGGACCGGATATATCCATATTTGTAGCTTTTCGCATATTCAAAAAGAAGATGAAGAAGTCATCTTCTGTTTTTTTCCCGTAGAACTCTGAATAACACTCAAGAAATAAAAAATTGAATTGAGACAAAAGATATACAACATAACAGTAACATATTCTCGACTAGCATTTTGCCTGCGGCTTCGCCCGCGTGTACTACGCCGATTTTGGCAATTTTTTCCACATTATCGCGGAAAAATTTCATACATTTGATATGTGCGTCAACAACGTCTGCCCTTAAGTATCTGGCCCCCTTTATACTCCGTTACGTCACATCACATCATGCTCCTCGCGCTCCGTCTTTCGTCACACACTGCGGCGTCGCGCGCGTCTTGCGATTGAACATTACTATTTTATCGTATTTTATTTGTTATCATTTTGTATTTAAATGGTATTTGTGAATAAGTTAGTACTTATTGCTTATACAACTCATCCCTCTTTATAACCCCTCAGGGGATGAAGTTCCAAAAATACTACCATTTTCTATTTTTCTGGGTAATTAATAGCGTAATCAAAAACATTCATATTTACAGCTTTAAAAATGAAGATTTTTTTATACAAACTTTCATCCCCATTATAACCTTCACCCTAAAGGCATAATTCAAAAAAAAATTATAACAGATTATTTTTTACCGTAATAGCCTACATACCAATTTTTATACTTCTAAAACCAGAAATAACGAAGTTCAGAAGGCTAATAACCAACTCCCATATTAACAACTTTAAAATAAAACGGTTTTTTAATACAAATTTTCATCCCCATTTTTAACCCCCATGGGATGTTATTTCAAAAATGTTAAAACAGATAATTTTTAATCGTAATTAATAACCCACATAACAATTTTCATACTTCTAAATCAGAAATGACGAAGTTCCACACAAACTTTTACCCTCTTCTTATTCTACCCTTTTAGGAGGAGGGAAGTTTCCTAAAATCCTTTTTTAGCTAAAGTCTCCCATTTTTCTGGTTAAGCAGGTAAAATTTTACTTTACACACGCCGATTTTCATGAATTTTTCATACAGGAGTTTTTTGGGGCGCTGATCACGAATCTAAAATCAGTTTTTTCCGGCCACCTCTGGTTTTTGAGTTATAAGGCCTCCAATTGAACTAACCTCAAAATTCCCCCTTCTTGAAACTGATTACCAACAAATGAGAACATACACTGATTAGGCACTTATATATATTAAACAAATACACTAAAATTTACAATTATTTATTGTCTATTTTAAGTAAAAATTATCATTAATGAATCCACTTTTCTGTACGTTTTAAGAAGATTTATGATGTATGACTGGTTGCCTGATTTATAATTAAGTTGTCAAAATATAAAAAACTGAATTTATTTGAGGTGTTTTTTACTAAAAATATGCAATAAACTTTTGTAAATTTTATGTATTCGTTTAATAAATAAGTACCCAATCAGTGTATGTTCCATTTTGGTGGTAATCAGTTTCAAGAAGGGGGAAATTTTTGGGAAAAAATTTCCTTTTTGGAGGTTAGTCCACTTTGAGGTTTAATAATCAAATACCAGAGGTTCCCGGGAAAAAAACTGATTTTGATTCGTGATCAGCGCCCCAAACAGTGTATAAAAATTCATGAAAATCGGCGTGGTGTCCGTAAAGAAAAATTTTTCCCCTTTAGTACTTAGGCATCAGCCTTCGTGGACTTTCCAAAAAAAAAAAAATTTTAAAAAACAGATCATTTTTAATCATAATCAAAAGCCTTAATACCCATTTTCATTCTTCCAAGTTCACAAATGATGAAGTTTAATACAAACTTTTATCCCCCATTCTCCCCCTTTAGGGGGTAAGTTTCCTAAAATTTTTCCCCCTAGGATAATGAAAATTTAATGGTAAAAAATTTTTTTAAAGGCCATAGTTTTAGATCCATTCAATGCAAACAAACAATAAAATTTTTCTCTTTTTAATATTAGTCTGGTTTTATCTGGGATATTAGTATAGATAAGACACCTTTTTATTGGTTCGTTTTACCAAATTTTTTTTTTTTTTAAAGAAAACAAAATTTCATTTTAATCCACCCCACACGCTAGATTGACAGAATAATGATCTTTTGTGTTTTGGCATTTCAGGTATTTAGTGTTACCTTTTCCCAGTTTTAATTTAAATTACATATTTCTCATATGAATTAAATTTATTATGTTCTACTAAAAAGGCCAAATTTAATTATATTTTATCATACAAATGAGACGCTTTAAAAAAAAGCAACAATAAATTTAAGTACAAGTCTTCCCATTAAAAAAATGTTAATTTACATGTATTTTTATTTATCTAAATTTTATCACTTTTGGAACACTCAAGTTAAAATAGAGTTAGTTTCTTTGAGTAATTACAATCTTCTTAACTAAACAGGATTTCCAGTTAATTCGCAAAATCACCACGCTGAAAAGTATTCTAGCAGACGAGAAACAATCAGAATCTACGAAGACCTAAAAATAATCTTTTTATCTGATTTATGCAGACTAGTAATTAACAAATTTTAGGAGATAAAGAGAGAGAACCATAAACTTGTTAAATGATTAAAAATAATATACAGGGACATCCAAATTAAGTGTACTCCATTAATAACTTCGTTATTAGTCAAAATACAAGGTTGTTTAAATTAGCAAATTAGTAATATTTTTTATGCCCATTAAGATTGAAGAATTCATAGTAAAATGGCATTTTTTAAATGGTATACTTTAATTACTTACTAATACTTAATTTACAGTTCTAATGTTCTAATAAGCAGTAGCTTACTATTGTTAATATAATGGAAATTAAAACTTCAAATTTGAACCCATTTTAAAAAAACTATTAGAGGGACATATCCAATTTCATATTTTTAAACGTTTTAAAAAAAAGCTATTTTTCTATCAAAATCATATCGATGCCCATATTTTCAAAACTTTTAAAGACAGACATATAAAATGGGTTATTTTTTAAAGATCTTTAAAAGAGCCTTTTAATTGTGAAATAATATAGAGGGTGTTCCCTTTAAAAATATGCTATATTTTTATCAAACTTGAAAAACGATTCTTAATTGTGTTTTTTTTTCAGTAGTAAAAAATGAAACTAGTTTGCTAATCTAAATAACTTTGTATTTTGACTAATATCAAAGTTAGATTAAAGAAAAATATTTGGCTTTTTTTGAGAATAAAGATATTTTTTTAAAGCTCCCCCTTCAATAATAGTAACAAAAAACATAAGAAGATATCTTATAATAGATATAATTCTTTATAAAATTAAAATTTGACGTACAATGCTGTATTTTTCCAAAATATTGAAATATTATAAAATTTTTAAAAATAATAATAATAAAAAAACTTATGTATGTAGGTTTTTGATAATATTGGCATATAACTCAAGGTTGTAAAGAGTATGAATTTAATTGTTGCTAGTAGAATAACTATTTAAACAACTACATTACGCAAAGAAATAAGAGGTTTCAGGATATAATGATTTTAAAAATATATAATTGCATCGGAAATAATTTTCATAAATTTTTTTTTTGCAGTGTTGATGAGAGACAAAACATCTCTTTAATAAATCGTTTTATCACTTAATAGGAAAGATTTTTTGGATAGGAATTTCTGTTATTTTACTATATTTTTGGTATGAAAAATTTCCCAAAAAAATTCTTTTTTTAAAATAAGTTGCAATTTGTATTATTATTCAAATTGGAAATAATCTGATAATAAGACTTTCTAAGCTCTAAAAATCAAAAAAATTTTTGGTTTAAACATAAAAATTAAAACACAAAAATTAAACAAGACATCTGAAATTTTTAAATAACATTTTGATTATCGAAAACACTCAAGCAAACTTTTAGATTATTCTCAAGTTTATGACAGGTTTTGTGTATTTTTATTTGATCTTTAACGGTTTTTTGTTCTCGAAAACAAGGTTTCTTTAGAAATTCGAGACAGTGAAAAGGTTTGTTATTCTAACAAAAATGTGGCCATGGTTTATATCAAAAATTGTTACAGGAAGACAGGGTTATACCAGAAATAAATCATTTTTAAATTTTTTTAATAAAATTATGATTTTTTTAATGAGGGGCCGTGAGTGAGTCGATTTATGGCATATATTAAAGAAAGGTGATTCTCATCAAGATAAAAAGATTACCTTATTTGTTCAAAAAACTTAAAAACGTAGCTTTTTATTTAGTTTTAGAAAATTTTACTATAACATAGTTCATTAAATGAAGTCCGAAGAAACCCCAAACCTGAAGATCAGGTTGGGGGCCCCTTTTTTTTTAATTTGCAGGCATTAAATTACATTAATCTCTGAAAAATTTTTAGATAAAAAAAAATCCGCAAGGGTAAAACGGCGCCTTAAGAGCCCGGAAATCCCTTTTTTTAACTATTTTGGCAGATATGTCCCGAAACATAGCATTTCGCAATTTATGTTTAGCGACAATAAAGAAGGGATATCAAAAATGATTCCATCACTTTTTTAAAAAAATTTAATAGTCTTTGAGATAACGGCCATAAACCCCGGTATTTTTTTTACCTGCCCCGCATTTTAAATCAACTCTTTTACTTCCAAAAGGGGGGACAATTTTTTAAATTTTACCTAAAGCTGAATACTTTTTTGGGGTTGTTCATATGAAAGAAGGAATCTGAAGCCAAAATAACTTTTTACTAAGTATTTCCTTTTTTTTTTTTCTAGAATATTTAAAAAAAACCAAAAATTGTTTTT
>JAHBCN010008410.1:32500-38973 GCA_019359885.1 Listronotus oregonensis | reverse complement strand
AATTATAAAGAAAAATAACTGAAATATTTATAAGAGAACATGCTTTTTTTTTGTTTAAAAAGCTATTGAAGTCAATACAAATTTTTTCGTTAATTTTAGTTTTTTATATATTTTTTTTTTTTTTGTAGAATAATTTTTGTTATCAATAATATTTTAAAAAATAAAGTTTTTTTTTTTGACTAATTAATTATATTATAATAAATTTTACTTAAAAGTAAAATTATATAAGTAAAATTTATTATAATATAATTAATTAGTCAAAAAAAAACTTGATTTCGGTGATGCATAAAAGGTGTATTATTGATAACAAGAAATTAAAAAAAAAAAAAAAAAAAAAAAAAAAAAAAAAAAAAAAAAAAAAAAAAAAAAAGAACTAAAATTTCAACAGATAGATTTGTATTGACTTCAGTAGCTTTAAAAACATATACACATACATGTCATGTTCGTCTTATAAATATTTCAGTTATTTGTTCTTTATAGTAATTGTGTGCCGTAGCAGGTTGTTTGTTTATGTTTTTAAATATGCAGGATAATGCACTGACAGAAACCCTTCTTTTGCAGGTGAAGTTGTTATTGTATTTGTATCGTTAAATTCTGAAACAAGCGGTGTTTATTCTTTTTTAGTTGTCTTTTCTAAAAAAAGGGGTTTTAAAAGTCTACCGAAACGTCAAAATTTAAATTAAAATGTAGTTACCCCAAAAAAAAACTTTTTTTTTTCCCGGGCCCAAATTTCCCCCAAAAAAAAATTTTCACTAAAAAAATATATATATATATATATATATATATATATATATATATATATATATATATATATATATATATATATATATATATATATATATATATATATATATATATATTAAGATCCAAGAAGCCAAAAAAAAAAGTTTTTATATATATATATATATATATATATATATATATATATATATATATATATATATATATATATATATATATATATATATATATATATATATATATTTACCGTATTTGTATTAATTTAAAAAAAGGTAAAAAATAAAGAAAAACTTTAATAAATCCGAAACGTTGCGACACAGACCCATACTGTTACATATCGTTGAACTGGTCTTTCCAAGCGCTTTCTTAATATATAATAATAAATAGGGTGTCCCATTTAAAATGAGGAAGTGAACACCGGCAAGAAACTTTTGCCCCATCTTTATTTTTCAAAAGTCTGCAGTTTCTGAGAAAATGTATAGGACCCTAATAAAATGCCCACCCGGTACCTAGTAAATAATGAAATATTACAGAAATTAAATTTAATCGCTTTATCCATAACAATGTAATGTTTTCCAAATGTATTGTTTTCGATACTGTCAACGATTTTTTTGCTGAAAAATATCATTCCTAATAAATAACATTACATTCAAGGCAGTATTACGAAAATATTTAAATAACATTTAAGAAAATTTTAGCTGGCATTGTCAAGAAACAAAAAAGTTGAGAGCTCATCTTTTTAATAGAAAAAAGGGACAATTAAATAATAATAATTTTTGTGAACACTGTCTCTCTGTTAAATTTAATCTCTACTAGTTTTAAATGACCCTGTATATGTCAATTATTAACAAAACTAGGAATGCAAAATAATAGCCTAAAGATAAAAATCAAATTACATATTTTAAATAAGGAATTTTAAGATGCTATTTCATGCGACTAAATTTTTTGACACGTCTATTTTATTTTGTATAGAGCAGCTTTTAATAAAAGTGGCTTATCAAGCTTAAATTTAAAACAGAATTTTCTAAGAAAACACATTTTTATCAAATATGACAAAAGTCGGTAAGGACATAGTGAAGAGATATATCAGCACGTAAATGAAGGAACGGGAGATAAAAGGCAAAATAAGGTTTCAAAATGAGGGCCAGCTATCGCTGAAAGCTAAAGATAGGCCCGGTGTTGCTGTAAAGAGAAATAACCTTAAAACGAAACATTTTTCCTTGAGTACAGATGGCCTAATCAGAAAATTTGGAATGCGTAAAATTTCCAGTAAAAGAGTGAACCTCATGATTATTTATTTAACTTTTTTATTACACAATTTGTGTCCTAGTTAAAAGTTACGACTTTATTGTGCATTATGGAACATCAATTATTAGGTATAAAATAAAACCACTATTTTTAATTTAGCAACCTTACATATTAATTCAAATTTTTGCCCAATCGGTTTTAGAGTTTTACTGCTAGTGACTTTAAGGCGCTAACAAAGTAATAATAGCAAAATTTTACTAGTAGTCCGGGAGGCCCCCGCAAAAAAACTGGCCAAAGAGTAATACTCATAAAACATTTTTTTATATTACTATGAACTATGGGTAATTCAAAGCCGCACTGCTGCCTCAGCTCAGCGGGTTCAAATTGCATTTTTTTTACCTAAAAAAAATATGAAAAATAGGTTTTCTCAAAATAACTTGAAAACCATCGATTTAAGAAAAAAGCATAAACGCAAATATCTGAAAAACTAAAAGAGCTACGAAAAAATGTATTAAAAAAATATGCTTTTTAATAAGCTCTATGAAAAAGGTTATATACACATTTTTATTAAAATAAGTAATAAAGGGGATATAAGCAAATAATGAATTTGGCCAAAAATTTAGCTTTTTATATTTTTTTTACAAGTAAGTATACCAACACCGATTCATCTAAAAGTTAATAAAAATGTTCTATTCATTGAATGAAACAAACTAATACACATGATCCCTCAAGAAAATGAGGGATAATATGGTGGCACGGTAGCGTGGTGGTCAGAGTTTGGGGTGGGGGCCCCCCGGGATCCGGGTTCGATTCCCAGTGCCGGAGAGACACTTTTGGAAAAATTTAAAAAACGTCACGGTCTCATATGGCAAACTCATATAAGACCGGACGTATCGGTGTTGTTCTAACAGCGTTCGATCTCTAGTAGTTATTTAAAAATAACGTCCGTGGTGGCATTACCGCGTTGCTAAAAGTGTGTGAAATGCAACATTTTCATGTTTCAGTGCTTGGGGGAAAGTTGACGGAACAACGGGAAGAAATGTGTTAACACCGGGGGAAAAAACCCCGGGGGTCACGGTACTTTGGTACTTAGGTTTATATATGTTTTATATAACCGTAGGATATGATATACATATATAATAATCCTTCGTGAGTGTCATAAAGATAAAAAAAAGAATTTTTTTTTGGTCCAATAACTCTACTTTTTCGATCCACTTACAACTTTAACAAAAAAAAAGTAACTCTTTTTTATTAAAAAAAGTGGCTTCTCTATCTGAGTGTTATATACCTGGCAGGACGCTTAACATTTTTCGCTCTTCCTATGCTACTATGTGTTTAGCTTATCGTTTAAATATTTTTATTATCGATTTAAAGATTAATAATAAAAATGTATAAAGACAGTTACTCGTTCAGAATGATCTGAAGAATTTTTTATAGTTTATTAGTGTTAAACTTTTATAACGTTTCTTTTATTAGGCTATTTACTTTTTTTAGGCCTGGTACTTTCATTAACGGATAAAATTATTTTCTGGCTAATTTCCATATTAACAATAATTGTTGTTACAATTGTAAACATGGAAAAATTCGGACAATAAAGTTATTCGTTAATGAAAGTACCGATCCTTATGCTACGTTTACACGCTTGGCAAGTCGGACGAGGCTCCACAAAACGCATGCGTGTAAACGGGGTGTTTGGCTTGGCTTGAGTGAGCTTGCCGCCGATCCGGCAGGTGTCGGTTTTTGATCACAAATCAAAGAAGTTTGCGGCAAGCGCTTGGAACTCACTAACGCACTCGCAAGCGTGTAAACGGCATCCAAGCGTTTGTAAAGGCTTGGAGCTTGTCGGCGCTTGCCAGGCCATGGTAAGCGTGTAAATGTAGCATTAGACTTACAGTCAAATAATAGCAACACAGGACATAGAGAAATGACAAGCGTCCTGCCAGATTATAGCATCCACATAGACGTATCACATATTTTTTGTCAGGTGAATTAATGTTTAAACTTTAACTTTATTATATTTTAAAGTAGTAAATTAATAGGTCAATTTAAAATTTAAATGAGAAAGGCTTTAAGCCTAGAAGAAGTAGATAGCTTAATGAGAGAAATGTTTTAAAAGTTTAACGCTAAATGAACTTAAAAAAAAATTTTTTGCTCTTAAAAATATGAATAAATTTTTTTCAAGATCATTTTAAACGAGTAACTGTCTTTATAAATTATTAATATTAATATTAAAATCGATGATAAAAATTTTTAAACGATGAGCTATACACATAGAAGCATAGGAGATCGAGAAAATTTAAGTGTCCTGCCAGGTATATAATACCCAGATAGATTAGGCACTTTTTTTCAATAAAATAGAGTTTAAATTTTCTTTTGGTTAAAGTTTTAAGTGGTTCGGAATGGGTACAATTATTGGACCAAAAAAAAAAATTAAATAAAATATCCGTGCCATTGCCTCAAGACACATGTGTATTAGTTTGTTTCATTTAATGAATAGAACATTTTAAATCAATTTTTAAATGGATCGGAGTTGGTGTACTTACTTGTACCAAAAAATATTGTTATTAGCGATTTTTTTTTACAAAATCACTTTTTTGCTTATATCTCCTTTATTACTTATTTTATTAAAAATTTGTATATTATCTTTTTTATAGAGCTTATTAAGAAGCAAATTTTTGGTTTATACATTTTTTCATTACTTTTTTAGTTTTTGAAATATTTGCCTTTTTATTTTAGTTTTAAATTGTTAATATCTGAAAAACTAAAAGGGTTACAAAAAATTTTATAAAACAAAAGTAACGTAGCTTTTTTAGAAAATTAATTTTAATTATATACCTTTTTTACCTAAAATCAACAGTTTTTTATTTATAATGAAAAAACCGATTTTTTACGATTAGGTTAAAAAAAATCAAATTTAAACCCCTTGATCTGGGCAGTAGTGCGGCTTTAAATTAACTTTATTTCCTAGTAATAAAAAAGAAATGTTTTATATGTATTTCTTATTGACTAGCTTTTTTGCGTTGGCCTCCCGGACTATAGAGCCACAACTAAAATAATTAAATAAGCCCACTTTAACCCCTTTTCTTTAACTATTATTTAATAACTTTTGCTTTTTTATCACATTTTTTTACTAAGTGATCTATTTAAAAAAATATACAATTATAAAAATAGAGAAAAAATACTATAAAATGTCACTCACCAAACATATATTATTTTAATTTTATTTCTCCTGCCAAATTTATCAGGTCATTGCACTAGAACGCAAAAAAAACATTATTTTCAGCCAGAAAATTTATCGTAATCAATAAATTTTAAAAAATCGAAATAATAATTCCTTCATCAAACAAGCATAATCCCGCCATAAGTCATTATAAATGTACAAGGTGTCCTGATATACGTGTACAAAATTTGATGACATACTTTTTAAAAAATGGGCCTAGTTAAGCCAACTTACATTTAAAATTATTTGATCCCAACAAATTTAACAAAAGTAGTTTTCCTAATAAGTGAGGAAAGTGATACTTTCTCGCACGCGATTCTCGTTGCACGAATGACGCGTAGCGGAGTTGGTAATGGGTTTATAGTCACCTTATTGGAAGTCTTCACAATATCTTTAGGAAGCTTTTCACCGGAATAATCCATTATTTGACTTGTTAAAAACCTTTAAGTCTTACAAATATTTTAACAAACTTTAACGGCTTAAAACATTACTTCTGTTGCCATAAAATTAATACAAAACAAAACCTGGTTTGCTTGTTCCTTGACTTAATATTTTAAAAATTGTAGAGAAACTTCAAAATAATTTTTAAAGAAAAATTGCAAAAAAAGGACAGGGTAGATTAAAGATAAGCATCCAAATTGGTGGGTATTGTTATTAGGAATTGATCTAAATATAGATATACTATCACTTTTCTGCACTAAGACAAATATGCACGGCACTGGAAAAATATTGTTTTCTCCCAAATGTCTAAAAAATTTTTGTTTTTTTAATCCTTAAACATTTCTTCTAATTTTTTACATAAAAAATTTTACGACAAGCTAGAAATGTTAACATGGTTACTTAATGTGCCTGTGCCAACTAAGATCATTTTCGAAAACAAGGTATTATTGGTGGATTTTTTCTCGACAGCGAGTATGATTATCTTTTTGAGGCAGGGCCAGATTGTTGGTGTTTTATTTTACTATCAGTTAAACTTTCTATAAAATTGCATTGTTTTGGGATTGTTTTGCAAATCCGGTTTAAAGTCTGGCTTAATGAACGGAATACTAAAGTCGAGAATACTATCGTAAGTAACATTATAAATGGGATTAATTAATAAAAAATTTAAAGAAGAAATTAAGTTTGTGCCATATCTGAGTGAAAGAGTACCCCAGGATAAATTTGGTGAATGCTATAAACGTATAGCCATCTACAATAGCTATATAGGTACGTCGATGAAAAGCATTTGGATAAGCTCATAAAGTTTATTTATGCTAATTAAAGA
>JAHBCN010008410.1:0-30000 GCA_019359885.1 Listronotus oregonensis | reverse complement strand
TCTTATAGTTTATATTTTTTAAGATTAAGCAACTAAAAATACAACTTTTTACTTTCTTGTGTTTTCTTCATATCTAGCTTCATTTTCAAGACAAAAAATAAAAACCCCCATTAACTCATTCAAAAAAAGCTATCCATGGATAACATAAAATAAAAACCAAAAATAAAAAATAAACAATTTTGACCTTAAAGTAAATGAGCAAAATGTCCAACTTCTGATAAAATACAGGACTGCAACCGATTTGTCATTGAGTGTCTTACACGTGCAAAAATTCCTGGAGTATTTCTTATGACATTGCAATTGTCAATTATCCGATTCCTCAAGTCATTCACATCTAGTACAGGAGTTTTATAAACAAGAGCTTTCAAATGGCCCCATAAATAGAAATCTAGAGGATTCATATCAGGACTGCGAGGTGGCCAATTTTGAGGTCCTGCACGTCCAATCCAGCGATTAGGTAGGTGATGTCGAGATGCTGACGAGCAAGAGCACTAAAATGAGCTGGAGCCCCGTCGTGCATAAACCACATGTTGACTCTTACTTGTACGGGGTACTTCTTCTAACAAATGGGTAAAAGATCTTGAAAAAAGTCCGTGTAGGATTCCCCCTGTTAATCTTGCTGGTAAAAAAATGGGCCAACTAGGTAGTCACCAATAATTCCTACCCAAACGTTCAGCGAAAATTGTTGCTGAAAATGACTTTCTCTAATAACGTGGGGATTTTCGTCGGCCCAAAAATGGTCATTGTGAAAGTTCATAATAGCATCTCGTGAAAAATTTGCCTCGTCCGTAAATAAAACATTTGGTAAAAAATTATTATTGTATGCCATGGTATGAATCAACCACCTGCAAAACATTAATCTTGTTTGAAAATCTCGAGGAAGCAGAGCTTGGACCCGCTGTATGTGATATGGGTACAGGAGGTTTCTTTTTAGAACTTTCCAAACGGTTTTTGGGCTGACTTCAAGCTGCTGTGCAATATTTCTGGTACTATTTGGTCTTCCACCACCTGTATTTTTATTAAAACTCCCAGTTTCACATAACCTTGCGTGTAGCGTTCTAAATGTTTTGGCACATGGAATTACTCTGTTAGGATATCTGTCCTGGTAAATTCTTCGTGCGAGGAAGAATCCTCATTTCCATTTGCTAATCCATAAATAAAGTGCATGTCAGCCATTTCAGCGTTAGTAAAATTATTCATGATGGATCACTGCTAATTGACAACTCTGAATTTTACTGATATGACAATACTATCACTGTGAGCTGGTCTCCAAAGCGGGTAAGTAGGTACTAGATTGGACTTCGCAATAATTTGTTATAAAAGGCAAATGTGGTATGCCAAAAATGTGATAATAAAAGTCGTACAAGTAAAATGTTTATTTTCATAGTAAACAAGATATGAGGTTGCTTCATCTAAAAAAAAACTACAAAAAAGTCATTGGTTCACCAAATCGTTTAAGGATATTTAAATATCGTTTTTTTAGAGTGTCAGACACTCAATGACAAATCGATTGCAGTCCCGTATTTTATGAGAAGGTGGACATTTTGCTCATTTACTTAAGTCGAAATTGTTTATTTTTTATTTTTGGTTTTTATTTTATGTTGTCCATGGATAGCTTTTGAATGAGTTAATGTGGTTTTTATTTTTTCGAAAACGAAGCTAGATATGAAGAAAACAAAGAAAGTAAAAAGTTGTATTTTTAGTTGATTAACCTTAAAAAATATAAAAACTATAAGAAAAAGTCATTGGTGTACTTTTTTTCGTCAATAATATGGCTGTGGTGCCACTGAGACGCCACTGGAGCTAATAATTTCAATCTAGTTAGAGCTAAATAAGCACCTTATTACTTCAAATAACTGCACCAAATTTCGACCAAATCGGTTTTAGGATATTTATGATATTTTATAAATACCGTTTTTTTCTTTAAACTTCAACGCCCTGTATCTCAGAAACGAAGCAACTCGGGACATATGTTCATAGGAACTTTTTTTCTTAAAACGACCTAGCCAATCACCCTCTGAAGTTTCGTACCGTAGTTAGGAAACACCCAGTAAAATTAAATATTGCATTTGAATTAATAATTTACTTCATCCCTGTAGTAAATGATAACAATGGCATTTTAACGCAGTCCTGTCTCGTATCGTAGATATTACATGAGTCAAAACCAGTGAAAATGAACTTATTTATGTTGTCTTGCTCATAAATACCTGTTATTAAAATAATAAAGTATCTTTCACCATTCTAAAATACTAATATTTTATACAAATTTTTCTTTTTTGTCAAGCGCATAACTCTTTTTTAAATGATTTTTTTTTAATGTATAATTTTTGAAACATTTCTCAAATTGCCAATAAATATTTTACGAAATGACAACACTGTCGACAATATCCTAACGAATCGTAGGTGCCGTCGACCGTCGGGGTCGTTGTATTGGAAGTAGGATAAGGAAAATTGTTGTCGTTCTCTTTTTAATCTGGGGTCATACCATATGTATCCTACTCTATAACATTAAAATTGTCTCGAAGCCCTTGCCTTGTCAATCCTGGACATATAGGTAAGAAACATTTACCAGGAAGTCAACTATAGAACTTGAAACAAGCTTATATTAGCTTGACCTGTATGTATCTATGAAGCGGAATCTTTTAACTTAATTTTCAACAGTTACAAGAAGTCTTAATAACTTGAAAATTTGCACAAGGGTCAAGGGCCGATGACAATACAATCATTTCATAACTTCATGCTAAGGTTAGGAGGCTAGAATCATCCGGAAAACAAATCTTTGTCAAAATGACAATCCTATCTCCATACAAGAGCAAACTAGCACAAAACGCTTCCTGCAAGAATCAGGATACTGGCAAAAAATAATTATTTTTAAAGAAAGGGTTTTTTACTGATCCTCATGTTGGGTTATCTATGGGGTTTTCCTTTTCCATATGGAATTCTGTTATGATCCGTTGGCTATAATAGATTTATTGACAAATATGAGATATACTTAAAATCGAGGCACTTGATTAAGATTACTTTTGATGTTGTGGTTAGATCATTATTGGAATTTCTATAACTGTAATACAAACCCTTTATACTTAAAAAATATTTCTACTTTTAAATCCAATTTGCTATTAAAGTATGATTTTTAGTTTTTTTACCCTATAATTTATTTTTATTGCTTTCTTTTGAAATGTATTATATGATAATTTTTATGCGCAAATTTGTAATTTGATATAATTTAAAAACGTCGCATTTTGTATTTTTATCGTATATAGCATTGGATAATCATCCATTTTACTTTATTTATTTAAAAAACATAAACAAAGATTTATGTAATTTTTGCTAATTTTATTAAACTCTGGCGTGTACTGGTTTAAATCAAGGTTGTGTTTACTTTTCATTAAACTTTATAATGTTGACAATTTTTGTTTTTGAACCATAAATTTAGTACATCCAAGGTTGGTATATATATTTTTAAATTTTTACAACCGTTTTATTTATTTTTCGTTGCAAAATTTTTCTGCACAAATTATAAGTGTAGATGTAACCAGTTTTTATTGTGAGATAAAATGCAATTAGTCTAGTCAAGAAGTAATTTTCTTGCGAAAAGTAATAAGAAGGATACGAAAAATATGAGCGATGGATCCCGATTGCAATTCTGAGAAATGTGATATGTTAATTTTTTTCTACAAATCAAAATTGCAATTGTTATTAACAAAAAACGAAAAAAAAACATTTTTTTCTTTTAATGACAACTCAAAAACTATATAGCCCAGTAACTGAAGACCTGAAAGTACCCAAAGCTCTAGATAAATCTGTACAGTTTTTATTTATGGCGCAATTCTTAGGTATTCGCGGATGCTTTCAATCGAGAAAAAGTTTATCACGATTCTGACGTGAGAACCCGCTGAAAATGGTCCCCCAAAGTCCCAAAAATGAGTTTCCCGCGAATCTCTGTCAAAATATGCGAATAATTTTTGTTCAAACAAAAAATAAAGATGACCTCGAATCTACCAAAATGGTCCTTACAATTTTTTTCGCAACACCAATATTTTTCGCAAAAACGGCCGTCGAAAAATCCATAACATTCCACACGGGATAGATGTGGTAGTAGTAGATTCTATAAAACACAAACAATTGCAAAAAAATTTGGGCAAAACACCATTTTAAAAAATTTAATCAACATTTTAAAAATATCAATTAATTAATGAGATACTCTTAAAATATTGTGAAAAAAAACTTTGACGGCTTTTTTTAAATATTCTAGAAAAATCAGAATGGACCCAAACTCATATGCAATGATTGGTACGGGTTTTCTCATTCCGATGAACTTTGAGTGATTAAAAAATGTACATTATTGCCCAAGTTATGGAACAATTCGTCCGCCCGCTTATAAGTAAATCCATCAAGATAGCGGCATTTCAGCGGTAGAGCGGCAGCTGAAATGAGGGAACATTTGGGTCCCGTTATCTCGAAAACTATCGATTTTTTGAAAAAAATTATAAAAACCATTTTTGTACATTACAAGGCGATCTTCATTTTTTGTATAAACAAAAATTCTTCAATTCGCATATTTTGGCAGATATCAGCGGGAAACCTATTTTTCGGGCATAGAGGAGCCATTTTCAGCCCTTTACCACCTGTTAATGTTGATGAACTTTTTCTCACTCAGACATCCGCGAAGACCTAAAAATTGCGCCACAAATGAAAACTGTACAGATTTATTTATTTATTTATTTATCAATAAACGGGAAACCCCATTGAAGAATTACAAATACAGATTTTTTTCTACAAAAATACAAAATTAAAAAAGTTAACATTCAGCAAACTTACAAATGGATAAATTCTAAATATAAATCAATAAATCATACTTATAACAATCTACAAACATAAATTAACAAAATAATAATATATAAACAATATTAACAATTAAAACCTTTAATAAATTAGAACAGCCCAAATATATTTTTCTTAAATCCATTTAGTGAGCTCCCAAAAGGGTCCAGAGATGGATGGTCATTTAAGTATTTTAAGGTTCTGGTCATAGGACCATATTTCCCATAATTGGTGGCATGAAATTTGACTTCAAAGATGTCATTCCTTCTCAACAAGCGATCAGGTACTTTTATAAAGATCTGCTCCAGCAATGCTGGACAATCAATATACCCATTTAACAATTTATAGACAAACAAGAGATCATTAGCTATTCTCCTTTCTTTTAAGGTGTTTAAAGATAATTCATTATGTACATGAGCAAATCGAAATTGACAAAACCTTATAAACTTTTTCTGTACTCTCTCGATGTTGTCTATATGAACGTTATAATATGGGGACCATACTATGGACGCATACTCCAGTCGGGATCTCACTAGGGAGCAATAAAGAGTTTTCAAGGAAGACAAAGACAAGTCTCGGGCCAGTCTGAAAATAAAACCCATCAACATCAATGCCTTAGAAACAACCAAGGAATAATGATCCCGAAAAGTAAGCTTATCATCAAGAATAACCCCAAGATCCCTGACACTAGACAGAAGTGACAGTTCCTGCCCGCCAATATAATAATGAGTACTGATTCTCATTCGATTTCTGTAAAAACTAATGTAATTACATTTACTGGTGTTTAGTAATAGGTAGTTAATCCTAGACCATTGAACAAAACTGTCAAGGTCCATCTGTAGCAGAGAACCATCATACTCAGACCTAACCACTCTATAAAGCTTCATATCATCCGCAAACAAAAGGAAGTGGCAGGACTTTAAATACTGACCTATGTCATTGACAAACAAGTTAAAAAGGAGTGGGGCAAAGTGTCCTCCCTGGGGGACTCCAGATGTAACCATTATCGATTTGGAAACAGATCCTCCAATCTTAACTCTTTGAGTGCGTCCAATAAGCATGCTCTGGATCCATCTTAAGGACACCTCATTAAAACCAGTCGCTCTCAGCTTCGCTAGAAGAAGCCGATGATTTACCCTATCGAACGCCTTGGAGAAATCCGTGTAGATAGCATCCATCTGATACCCCTCTTCCAATGCATTCAAAATTTCGTTTTCATACACAACCAAGTTAGTTGTAGTTGATCGGTCCCTAGCGAATCCATGTTGTTCTTTGACTATACAGCCTTTATAGGACCAAACGAGTTGGTCGTAAATTAATGAATCCAGAAGCTTTGGGATGGCTGATTGTTTCGCAACTCCTCTATAATTACTAATATTCTCCCTATCCCCGGTCTTATAAATTGGAACAACATAACTCTCTTTCCAAACAGTTGGAAGCTCACCCTCTGCCAGAGACTTGTTAAAAATATTACATAAAGGAACGCATAAACTATATACAAGATTGATCAGTGCATATTCTGGAATTCCATCCGGACCGCAATTTGTATTTTTAGACAGAGCCACAATCTTATTAAGAATATCAGAAACATTTATATTTTTTAAAGTAACATCACACCTATTATTAATAATGTAATCAGGCACTTGTACGTTACCATCAGAAATGTAAACAGTTTGAAAAAAATCTGCAAACAAATCTACTATGGATTGTTCATTATCTACCATTTTGTCATTAAAATACATGCAGTCCGGAAGAACAAAAGACTTTCTTTGCTCATTCACAAATCTCCAAAAGGTTTGTCCATCTCCATCTCCATCTCTTTTAAATACAATGAATAATCACGTTTTACTAACTCTTTACATCTAGTACGTAAATCAGAGAACTGAAGATAATGTTCCTCCAAACGGGACTGCATATAAGATCTATGAGCTAACTTTTTCCGAATTATAAGGTCTCTGACCTCAGCACTGAAATATCTAGGAAAGTTAGAGCTCTTGTAGCGTTTTACAGGTACATACATTGACATTCCTTGATAAAAAATATCATAAAACAAAGATGCGGATTCAGTAACATTAAGTGGAGCCAACATTAAAGTCCAATCGAAAGTACCCAAAAAATAATTGAATCCTAAAAAATCAGCATTTATTTACAGCTTTGTGTACTTTCAGGTCTTCAGTTACTAGACTATTGATTGGATGACAAAAAGTTTACAAAATCGTAGGGATATTATCACGGCTCAACCCTAAAGATAGAAATGTTTACTAACATATTTTTGTAGATTTAAATTATGTGTTCTTTAGTGTCTTACTTGATGGTTATTTTTTAATGTTTGACTGAAGATCAATTTTTGGCCAAAGCCAGTGATCGTCTTTTGCTACAAGCTTCGAAATCAATGTTAGGCATTTGCTACAACTTGTGGCCGAAACCGAAGCCGAACCTAAAGATTTTGATAAAGTTAGAATTCTTAGTGAAAACTAAAAGCATAAAATTTTTAAATTATCAATACAAATTATGTTTTATTTCGTTTTATGTATTAAAGAGTGCTGAAGATACTAATTGTCAATAGACAATTAATATAATTAAATCGCATTGCATCGTTGTCAAAATATCTCCGTCAATTTATTGACGTGGCTGATATTATTATAATGACTAAAAATATATGTCTTTGACTTAGGACCTCAGTATTTTGTGTTCATTTAGTTAGATGTTTTATTGGAAATTATATTTGTTTTGCTATTATTAAATGCGATTTTAGTATTTGCTTTTGGTGCTTAGATACAAAATTTTAACTTCGGCCAAATCCTTAAATTTTTTTGGTTTAATTTTAACCGAATGTGATAGATTTTTTTTGGTATTAATGTATTCTCTTTTGAAGTAAGCAAAGAATTATGTTCGTTGCCAACACTTTCAGTTATTGTATCTATTGGCATTTTTCCAGAATGAACTTTTAAAGAAACTTTAACTTGTATTGGGACAAAACCGTTTTAAACTATACAATTTTATACGAGGAGAACTCATTCCCACATGCGTATTTTTCTGCAAGTAAAGTGGATAATTTAAAATTTGAAATAAGGTTGTAACTATGACGATAATAGTAAATGTTTAATGAAAACTAAACCTACTCTCCAGAATACTGAATAAAACTTTAGTCAAATAAACTTAATCAGTATAAATACAGGGTGATTCATGAGGAAATGTCAATACTTCAGGTACGTAGTCAGTGTCCAAAAATGAACATAAAAGTCTTTACAAATATGGGTCCGCAAGGCCTTCGTTTTCTAAATACAGTGTGATAAAGTTTTTATTTAATTTTTCTATTTTTTAAATAAAATTTTAACACCTACCTTATGTTTTGCTGAACATAAATACAGATCAATAATTTTATAGAAAATTAAAATACATATTGTTTAATTATACATTTTGTTTTATTATTTTTTAATTTTGCCATAATAAAATCAGATACGTCGTATATTTTTTTAAATCCAAATATCTCGAAAACGGTTGCTTATATCCACTTTTTACAAGTATATTTTTTTGACGTAAAAATGACAAAACAATTATTTAATTTACTTAAAAATGTAATACAGGGCCGTACCGAAAAGTTGTAATTGTTCAAAATAGTAAAAAGACGTAAAGATGGCACCCCTACAAGTAAAAGCCGTACTAAGATTAGGTTCGAATCCATCATACCAAAAAACCCCCGGATACCAATTTTTACCCAAATATTTACATTATTTTATGTTTATTTTTGGAACCTGACTTCGTACCTGAAGTATTGACATTTCCTTATTAATCACCCTGTATAATGCTAATTCTAATGAGTCCAAACAAAGATAATTAATATAGTAGTTGATTCGTTTTCTATATTAGTTATTTGATATATTTTTAGTGCACTTATACATAAATTCTAATTTAAATATCCAACCACCCTTTTAATTCTCAATTAGGGTACAATCTGGACCTAATGGATATTTATAGTGACCCTAAATTAAGAATTCAAATAATTTAAACCTGTGCTGTGGTTCTGACGGTCATTGGGTCATTGGGAATATAATTTTATTAAGAAATTTGACATCTGTACCGCTGATTAACACCCACGTTCCTTGAGAAGAGGGTAGTATCAGCTACGTAGCCTGCATATCATAATTGTTATCAACGAGGCCATCGACACGTTTAGATCCATTTAGGTTGAGAGAGTAAAAGACTGTATTTTCTCCAATCGCAATATTTTAATTTAGGTTTTAAAATATTAAATAAACACAACAGTTTTTGAATGTTTAATCAAGGTATTAATTTCTTTAAAAGCTAATGGGACAGGCTAAGGAGTAACCAAAGTCTATAAAACATGCGTCCTTATTCCACGAAAGCAAAGTGTGATTTAAGATGATTTGATATACAATATTCTATAGAATAATTGATTTTGGGTATAATAGCTCAACACATATTTGTTTTTTTTCAAATTTAGTGTCAATTAGTATCACGTCATCGTCAGTCCCACAATATTTCTATTGACAAAAAAAACTCTTAACATTTAAAAAAATTATATTTTAGAAATTACTAGCTTGACCTAACATGACAAAAAATAGCAATATTTTTTAACATCTGGATATTTTTTATGCCATGAATTTAAACAATAATCATAAATATTCTAGGTTAACTTTTGATTTTTTTTTATTTTTGTTGGGTATACGGTATACAGTTTTTTTACAATAGGACCGCTTTGGTCCTGGTCCGTGGTATAGATACTGAGCCTGCTCAGTCCTATTGATCCTCTGAACTTGCAGATCGCCGGAAACGGAAAAAAAACACCCAGAAAAAAACAAAAAATCTAAATACGTATCTAGGTTTCGGTAACAAATCTGCCAACGTTATCAAAATAAACTTAAATAAAAAATAAAATAATAATTCAAATTAAAATTGTTTAAAAAATGTATATTACAATAAAGAAATTCTAAAAACTTTTCATAACACTTTTTGACTTCTTGTCATAAATGACACAAGAGTTTGTTTTGACTGGTGCATTTATTAATTTCAATAAAATGAAAAGAGGATGGTGCGTTAATTAATGTTACGTTTTTCTGAAATTATTTTATCATCAAGCATAAAAAATCATGTATTATTTAAATTACCAGATATTTATGCTGAACAATTATCTCTTTTTAATAATGTACATGCTATTTCTCTAGTTTTACGTTTTTTAAACTAGTTGTCTTTGCTAAAATACTAGAAGCGTTCCCAACAAGATTTCTTTTTAAAAACATGAATCTGCCTTAAAAATACGGAACATATTTATAATTTGCTTTTAAAATTAAAAATCATTTATAATTAAAATTCTGATATATGTATCTTAATATAATTGCTATTACAAATAAGATTGTTTTTTGTGTTCTTTGTTGCATCTTTTTGAAAACATTGGTTTTTATCGTATAATAATGTTTTAAGAAAACCGCACAAAAGATTCAAAACAATGTTTTCGAAAAAATGTTGTATACAATTTTAAAAATAATGGTAAATTTTTTTACTTTTCTAATATTTTTTACAAATTATATGCAAAAATCTTTAAAATATGTCCTTTTTTAACTACTATTAAAAAAAGACCAGCACAATACTTGGCCTCAACAATCTAACTTACAGAGTACCTTTTTCTTATAATATTTTTAAATTACTCAAAGCTTTGAGTAAAAATAAATGCGAACCATTTTTTTAATCTGGAGAACGTTGTATATATAAATATATATATATATATATATATATATATATATATATATATATATATATATATATATATATATATATATATATATATATATTAAAAATACCTAAAACTAAAAAAAAAAATACGCGCATACAAAAAGTTTCTTTAAAATTATAGTTCTTAAAATCGACAACCAGCATACAAGCAGGAAACAAATACAATCAGCAAGAGTGCATCCGTATATCCTTTGCCAAAAACAATAATAATAATAATCCGAAAATACTTTACCACAAAGGTAATAACCATAAATAAAAACCAAAATAAATTAAATTAATACAAAGTATGACGCGCATGAGATCACAACACAAAAGCAAACAAACTTTTAATATTGTTTAGGTGGACATTACTACAAAACTAAAAATGAAAACATAACAATATTAAATAAATATAGGCACAGTTATTTTATAATGGACCGGACCAGGTTCATCATACATTAGGTCAAAACTTTTATACACCTAAGTTTCGGAATGAAAGTATTTCCATCTATAGAGAAAAAGCCGAGCAATTTGCAACCCATTGTCCCTTGATCCTTCTCTTAAAACTTTTGAATCATACTTAAACTCGAGCAAAACCAGAAAGTCCTTTTTTTGTTATTACTAAATAAACCTCAGGGCTGGAGTTCTCCGAGGAATCCGGGGCCATTGCTCTTAACATATCCTAAAACATTCAATCAAAACTGGCATAATATGCTCCTTAACAAGCTTTCTTCCAACAGTTTTTGACATAAAGACTGTTACTTGCTTTTTAGTTTTTTTATCGACGCATATCTGTAATTGTAATCATTTCAACTTTTTCTAATTAATGCTAGAAACCCTGGGACCCAGTACTGGCACTAAACCCATTTCTCTTTACATCAACGATCTGCTTTCTTCCACAAATAATACTATCCATAGTTTGGCTGCAGATATGACCCTTCGTTTGTTAAGAGTTATTTAACCTTATAGAAAATTTAGAAAATTTATATTTCGTGCAAATTTTTATTAAAATTAGTATCCTAGCAAAGCGCTTTCGGTAAGAACCATCATTAGTGCTATTCGTCAAGCAGGAGTTACAGCATTTGAGCGTACATATGTAAACAGGGCATCGACAAACTATCACATTATTTAATTAAAATTAAAACTGTAAATACATTGTCACTTGTCACCTAAGAAAGGGTGAATTTCAAAGTTTTAGCCAAACTACGATACCATCTTTTCAACAAAAGGGTATCGTAGTGTGACTTAAATTTTAAAATTTACCCTTTCTAAGGTAAAAATGTATTAGTAATTTTACTTTTTAATTTTAATTTAATATTGTGATAGTTTGTCGATGTTCTGTTTACATATGTACGCTCAAAATTTTGTGACTCCTGTTTGACGAATAGCACTGATGATGGTTATTACCGAAAGCGCTTTGCTAGGATACTAATTTTAATAAAAATTTTGCACGAAATAAAAATTTTCTTAATTTCCTACATTCTTTCGTGCACAATCAATTTTCATTTAATTTTATGTGCCTTATCTAATTTTGGTAAACGTTAGGATAAAGATATTTTAAGTATTTTTCTAATTCATTTCTTTATTTTAAATTAGCCGCTTTAAAGCAGTAATAACCTGTTTTGTCAATTTAAACGAACACAATGTTTATTGCAAAAACTTTCCACACTCTGATAATAGTCTTAAGTGGGTGTTTACTAATTTTGTTTTCCATCTCAAAATGTGTTCGACATTCAAATGTTCACGGTCTGACTCATAATAACTTAAATAATTTCCAAAAACGCAATTTGTAATATATGATTTAATAGCTCAATCAGTCAAGGAATGAACATTGTTTTGGTTATTGGTGGTTTATTGAAAATTCTAAATATTTAAAGAAGTTGAAATTGGATTTCTTTATTTGAATTCATGGAAATTAAGGATCAAATATTTGGTTTTGTTCATAGGCCAACAAAATGTGTAATAAAACTGTTTTTCTGTTGAATATTTGTCAACACTGCTAACAGCACACCGACGACGTCATTTTTTAAGACAGACCGAATCGAAGCGTCGTTTAATGACCGAATTTACACCTTATCCATACCAATGTTGCCAAATGTACTTTTTTTTAAAGAGGAATTAATTGATGCAAATTTAATTTAACGGTCTATAACATTTTGTTTTTTACATTGTTAAGTTGGAGTTTTTTTTTATTAAGAGTGCATTTACGCTACACCTTAGGGGTCGGGCAAAAGGACGCGGAGACGGTGGGCGGAGACTAACAAACTCCCACTATCACAATTTTCGTATAGCCGCATTAAAAATATTATATTTTTTAATTTGCCGCGCTTCCCCTTCCCGCAAATTCTTTGCTGTTCGTTTTTATACAGGACATTTGGGCGTATTGGTTTGATTTTCAATTTTTGCTGTAATCCTAACCAGAACACAAAGGAGATAACGTTTTTCGTTGTAAAAAAAAAAAACTTTATTTTTCAAACTTAAATGTTATTTCCAACAAGTAAAAAATTTTTATATTCACTTTCATTTTACAAAAGGTAAGGAAATAATCTATGCCTCTGCTGTAACGAGTTTATGAAATATGAGTCGAGTTAAGAGAAAATAGTATCTAAACATAACCGTTTAGGGACTTTCACTCAAGGAAATATTAAAACTAAATCCAAATTTAAAAAACTATTACAGCAGAAGCCTAGATTTAAGTGTTGGCTATCATATAGTTTTAAAAATTATCGATAACTTATACCCTTTTTGAGAAAAACATTATGCCCCGAACCCCAAATTGGATCCAATTTTCGCGGCGCGAATGGACTCTTAATAAAAAACTGTTTAGAGCAATAGGACAATTCACAAGAGCTAAAATATGTTGTTCTTTTTAAATATTAAATAAAAAACAAAACGTTATTAATTTAAACAGTAGATTAAGTAAAAAAGGATTTTCCAAAAAAATTACAAATTTGTATCCTGCTTTTTGAAATTTGACCGTAAAAATGGTTTTCTTTTTTTCGTGTCACGATAGTTTAGGCCTTTAATAAAGGCCACAAGGAGTTTCTTTGAACTGAAAAAAAACAAATATTTAAAAATGTAAAAATTCAAGATGACGCCCATAAGAAAAAATAAAGTTGATGTTGGTTTAAGAAAAACAAAACGTCTTAAGCGATTTACGACTTTGCAAAAAAAGAAGCTTTAAAAGTTCCAATAGGAATACATTTTTTTTTACCTTTTAAAATAAACTCGTAAAAAAATAAACACGAAAATCGGAAATTTCAGTTTTTCCGTCATTTTCCGGTACATTAGATAACTTTTAATTTTTTAACGGTGTAATACGCAACTTTGGCCCAATTTAAACTTCTTCGTATAACTTACCGTGTTCAAGATCCCAATGGTGAAAGTCAAATTTAAGACAGCCTGTATAATAATGCAGTAATAGCCCCTATTAATGTATGATTTCTAATAATAAACAATTATAGGCAACTAAAAATGCACAAAACAAAACATTAACTATATTTATATTAAAACATCCGAAAAATTAAGACAATTGCCCAAATATTTAAAATTATTTTTTACAAATAATTATTTAAAATTAATTAAAGATTTTTATTAACAATATTATTACAACCAATGAAAGCAATATTTTTCCTAGATATGTTGAAAATTAAAAAAAAAACCTGCTTAGTAACATTTTGTGACTATTTAGGAATATTTACAAGATTATTTTAAATTGCTGCTTTATTTTAAAATATATATATATATATATATATATATATATATATATATATATATATATATATATATATATATATATATATTTATATATATATATATATATATATATATATATATATATATATATATATATATATATATATATATATATATATATATTATTTTGGTAAATGGTTCCAAATTAAGTTATTACTTGTGTACCTACTTAGATATATTGTGATTAGTAGTATTTATATTTAAATACCAAGTTTGTATGTACTAAATGGTAAGGAAAATCAATAATTCTTATTGTAAACTTTTCGGAATGCCAATTAACTGCGTTGTAATAATTGTTATTACGCTAATTAACCGTGATGGTCAAGGTTAAAACAGGTAAAATACAGAGAGGAACAGAGAGAGAAATATAAACATAAGTTTGATGGAAGCATCTGTATGACTAGGATTTATGTGTAATCATCGACGTAAACAAATAATAAAATACTTTTAAATTGTTCCCTTCCGACATCCTTGAAAATAACAACTTAGATTTAATTTGGTAACAATAATGATATTAATAGTAATGCAGTAGATATATTTTTTTTTTATTACAATTCGATAGAAGCTGAAAGAATGACCATCTACAATAAGTGATATACGTCGATTAGGAAGGCAGCTGGAAAGCCAAGAGCAAAGCTTAGGTAGAAGACCATAGGAAGAAAGTTTAGTTAAGGATCCCATCCCATCACCTGATCAAAAGCTTTGGATATGTGAAGAGCAGCGATCCGGGATTTACCACGAAACTTAAAAGACTTGTTCCACTTGTGTGAGACAAAGAAAATAAGATTAGCTGTGGATCTTCTGTGACGGAATCCATACTGTCTATCATGAAAAATTTTGTGTTTTTCCAAATATTTAAAGATTTGGGATTTATTGAATTTTTCCATTATCTTACAAAAAACTGAAAGAAAAGATATTGGTCTATAGTTAAAAGGGAGAGTTTTGGATCATTTCTTGGGGACAGGTTGTACCCGTGCAGCTTTCCAGCTCTCCGGAAAAATTCCCGTGTCGTAAAAGATTTAAAAGAGGCAAATTAAGATGAGTGCAAGCTCAGGAGCACATTTTTTAAAGACGATTGCTGGTATGCCATCCAGCCCAGACGATTTTTTTGTATTAAGAAAAGAAAGGATACGCTTGATCTGTTTGACTTTAAAAATAATATCGGACATTTTATGAGAAACAGGGGCCACTGCTGGTGAAGGAAGATTCACGAGAGGATCAAGGGTAGAATTGGCAGCAAATTGTTTGGCAAATAATGCGGCTTTTCGTTTTAGAGGTAAAAAAATCATCTTTAAAAATTGGGGATACCTGATCTACCCTATCTACCTAATATAACCTACGAGCTGTGGGGTATTCGTGTTTTTTATAGGTATTTTCATCGCTTTTGCCTCGAGGAATTAGCCAATATAATTTCTTCTCTGACAGCTCATGCATCCCTCAATTTGTTTTTATTATTTCTCAAAAAAAAAAGATAGTTTCTATTATTTCTAACAAAAAAATACAAGTAAGTTAAAGAAAAACAACTTTATACTTTAACCCACAAATTTCACCAGCACAACACAAAATTTGGAGGTTTTCTTCTTCCTCTTCTTCCCTGGGAGCCGTCTAGATTTAGTACCGGGGGCAGCACATTCTCCTGCACTTTTTGTGTCTAATCTCCCATTTTCTTTTGTACCAATCCTCCCGCTAGTCTTGTTCCTTCTATAAGTCGGTATAACCCCGAAAGTGGTTGGTTGATATATTCCTGTGGGCTCATTTTCGGTTGCCCAAATAATGTCTGTCTTTTTTTATTTAACTCTTCACATTCGCACAGGATATGGTAGGCTGTCTCTTCCCCTTCGTCGCACATTCTGCAACTTGGGTCCCCATTATATGAGCCCATCTTGTGCAGGTGTCCTCTTAGGTTATCGTGCCCTGTTAGCAGCCCTACTGTTATGCGAAGTCTTTTCCTACTTTGTCTGAGTAGTGCTTTCTTCGTTATTTTGGATGGGCCCCTTATGAAGCTTTTTCCATGTCTTATTCTACTAAGGCTCCCCCAGTATTCCTCGTGTTTGTTTTGAATCCATTTCCTGATTTTCCCTCGTGCTGTGATTTTGGTCACTCCAAAGGCAGTTTCTGATCCAAAGTATGGTGTGGATAATCCCTGTCTTGCCAACTCATCCGCTTTTTCGTTGCCTTCTATTCTCGAATGTCCTGGTACCCACAGGAGAGTTACCCTGTTGCGTTCTCCCAGGACTTCCAGTTTTTTTGGCCTTCCCATGTCAGCTTGGACGTTACCTTGGGGTTTACAAGAGCCCCTAGTGACGCCTGACTGTCTGTTATTATGCAGATCCGCTTGTTTTTATAAGCCCTTTTGTTATTTTCTTTTGTACAGTGTAGTAAGGCATAATTTTCAGTTTGAAATACAGAACTGTGTGTTCCTAGGGGAACGGAGAATTGTGAATTCCTTATTTCACTGTACACACCCGCTCCAGTTCCCTGCTCGGTTTTGGAACCATCCGTATACCAGATGATGTCTTCAACCGTGCTAGGGAGATCGGGTTGCTGCCAACTTTGGAGGTTAGTTTTTAAACAAATGTTGGATTTCTCTTTGTTGTTAAGGTATCTTGTATTAAAATTATGTTTTAAACCGTTTTATTGCAGCAGTTTTTAAATATTTTGTTTAATTCATCATCATTTTAACGCCAAAATACAAACGTTTTATATTCACGAAATATTTTACGCTAAATTTATTTTGTTCTACAGCCACCATCATCATCTAAACATATTTTCCCTTTAAACGGATATGTTTACTAGAAATAATTGCTTTAAAAAATGACATAACTACAATTTATTTATAGTTGGGAACTGTTTTGGTACTCAAAATTAAATAAACGTAGATCGGTAATAGAAGTAAGTAACGTCATGGCATAAATCTGAGTCTGGAATATTTTGTTTTTATGTGTCAGATTAAATAATGTCCCATTTTCTAGACCTTGTATCAAATTTTATTGTAGTGAAATCATTAAAAAACAGACTATTTGTCTCTTGGTGCCGAACCAGACATATGTCGGGTGTCCTCTTTTTAATTGTCAGTGGCGTTCTAAATTATATTTAAGTAAAATTTTGTTTAAAATATTAAATCAAACAATTAAAAAAAGTAAAAAAGTATTTTTATAATAATAATATTTTTGAGGCGTGCATGAATTGCGTGGCGATAGCCAAGTACCAGGTGCCAGGTTTTTAGATGTTTAACCCATTTTTATCCCAGTTTCGACTACGCTGTCCAAGTACCGAAACATGCAGATGCTTCATTTTAAGGCACCTCTTAGACAACGTGGTAGTGCCACTACGGACGTTATACAAATAACTACCATCTCTGAACTATCCCCACTACTCTACAAAAAAATATGGGACCCAGAAATGTAATTCATGGTTCTTAATATATTTTTGCCTCCTATACACGAATCCTTGGTCAGAATTTAACCATCAGGTCACAATTTTTTCCTAACCTCCGAAAACGGGTCCAAAACAACAAAAATACACGAAAAAACAGCAGCAAATATAGAAAAAATGAAAAATAAAAATCCACCCTCGGAATTATTCTGTCACTTGATATTTCTTTACAACCTCAAAAAAATCATTATTTTCTTAAAATCAATAGATTTGCGCTGAATTTGGTCTACGGGAATTTTGGGGGTCGCTGATTATTAATTCGATGCAGGATTTGCAAATTTCAAGCTGGCGGGTTTAATATGGTAGGGCAAATTTCAAAATGCTTTCGAATTATTTTGAATTTTGCAAATCCTACCATGGATTTGGGAACAGCGACCCTTTAAACCCCTATGTACCAAATCTAGTGTATATTAAAAGAGTTTTGAAATTTGGTCCCCCATATTGGACCCGCCATCTTGAAATTTGGGAAATCTAACTATACCAAATTTGGTGCAAATGGTTTGACTTTAAGAAAATAATGATTTATTTAAGGTTACAAAACAACTTTACGTGAAAGATCAATTATTCAGAGGGTGCATTTTAATTTTTCAGTATCTTTTCTAGATAAATTTGTATTTCTAAAATAAAAAACAAACTTTCTCAATTTGTGCTGATGTTTTTTCAATTATTTTTGGTGTTTTAGACCTATTATTTGAGGCTGGTGAAAAATTGTGACTTAAAGCCTAAATTCTGACCACAAATTCGTGTTTATTTGGTAAAAATACATCGAAAACCGTTTAACGTGGATATCGAACCATAGCTAAAGACGTACTGTGTTTATTGGCAGTCACTCATCTAATTACTAACCGTGCCCGGCGTTAATTAAGTTCACTGATTTTACGGAAAGCTGGATTACAATGGTAAAAAATGCATGAGGTTTTAATTTGTGTTACAAAATTGCACCATGATTTTATTTTTTTTTTTATTAAGTAGCCTCTATGCCCAAACAGAATCTACCAATGTTTGTGTGTATTTTTTATAAAACTAAAATAAATATCTTTATTCTGGAAAAAATCAAAATACCATTTTTAATGTATTTTTAATAAACACGCAATATATCAATTAAAAAAATTTGGTCACGACTTTTCGACAAATAACTGAATTATTTTACCTTTAACATTATCCTTCAGTTAAAAATACTTTTATAAAAATTAAATACCTTTTTAATGCGTGAATTCGTAATAGGGTCAAGTTTGGCAAATTAGTTAAAGGTCTGGAAGTAAATTAGATGTAAACCATAAATAGTAACAAAAAGAGTAGTAAATATTTTATAATATCGAAAAATAAAAAAATTTATAATATCGAAAAAATGGAGTCTGGATGTAATTCTTTGATCTGATGCAAAAAAAAGTATCATAAAAAAACATAAAATTTTGCAATAACGGATTATACAGGGTAATTCATGAGGAAATGTAAATACTTCAGGTACGTAGTCAGGGTCCAAAAATAAACATAAAAGTCTATACAAGTATGGGTCCGCAAGGCCTTCGTTTCCGAGATACAGGGTGTTCACCACAGAGCTGACATGTGCTTAGAAGTAAATGAAGGAATTTTTAAAAATTAAAAATCTAGCTTATGTTTTGCCGAACATAATTTAAGAACAATAATTTTATTGAAAATTAAAATACATATTGTTTAATTATACATTTTGTTTTATTTTTTTTAATTTTGCTATAATAAAATCAGATGCGTCGTAGTTTTTTTAAATCCAAATATCTCGAATACGGTTGCTATATATTTTACATACCTTTATTTCTTTACTACACAAAAAAAAGCTACTGTAAATTTCTCTACTAACAGTACTCTTTTCCAGTTAGCTACGGTTGGTCAAACAATAACTATCGAATTATACTGCCAGAGACAACAAACAAAAAAAAATACGGATGACAAGAATAATGGGTACTCTCAAACAATTTTGTAAATCTGGGATTTTTATGGCCGGTTGCACCAACAATTTTAAGGAAACCTTAGCGTTAAGTATTCCTTTAATCTCCAATATAGCCAATCACATTGCTTTTTTGGTCATTTAAAGGATTACCTTGTACTAAAGGTTCCTTAAAATTGTTGGTGCAACCGGCCATTAATTACCTAAGCATTTCCTTACAGAAAAACAAATTGTACAGAAAACGAAATTCTCTTAAAAAAGTTAATTGGTCCAAAATAAACGTATACAAATATTTTTAAATAACTATATATTTATCACCTTTAAATAATATAAGAATAACCTTGCTCATGACCATAATGTGTTTTTCTTATTTTTTTGTCTAGTACAATATTTCACAATTTTAACATCATCGTCCTAATTGCATTTATCAATAATGTGGAGCACAATGCGTTACCAACAGCTAATAAGGTGTTAAGTGTTTGTTTAACTAATACAGTTTATATCCTAGCAAACACTTAAGTGACGGTGTATCTTTGCAATGATATGTTAATTTTTTCTATACCGAAAAATTTAAACACCAACGAGGACTGAAAAGGGCCATATTTGTGGCTCTTCTCGTATTAAAAAAAAATGTAAATTAACCATCTCGTTTTTTTTGTCCATTTAAGCACGTCGATTTAAATTAGAAATGAGAAAAAGGTAGCAGTAAATACTTGAAATGCCAAAACACAAAACGTTAAAAGTTTACTACTGTGATCAAAATCCAAGGAGAAGTTTGTTATAAAATGAAAAATCTTTATTTATTCTTCCAAATCTATTTCGCCCCCTTTAAAATAATCCCCCTCCGATAAAATATACTTGTGCAAACGTTTCCTCCAGTCCTCTATGCATGCGAAACCAAATAGTCGTTTTCAGGTATGGCCTTTAATGCACGTAGCTATTCCCGTCGAATCTCTTTAATCGACTCAAAAAGGTATCCCCGAAGTATCTTTTAAGCCACAAGTCACACGGAGCTAAATCAGGCGAATACGGCGGCTGAACAACAATATGAGTAAAATTTTTGGCCAAAAAGTCTCGAATAACCAATGCAGAGCGGGATGATGCCTTATCGTGATGCAAAAACCAAGAGTTGTCTCACCACAATTCCTTTTTTGCGAATAGCCTCACGCCAACGACGCATAACATTCAAATAAAACTCCGTATAGACTGTTTGGCCGGGTGGAAGGAATTCATAGTGCACTACACCACGATAATCGAAGAAAACAATCAACATGACCGTGATTTTTGATTGACTTTGCATTGATGCTCGTGGCCGACGTTCGCCTCTTGCACAGTATTCACTCAATTGGCCGGTTTTTCCAGGCCGTATGCATAGATCCAAGTCTCATCACCAGTAATAATGTCTCTGTACATACTTCTCAGCGTTTTTCCATGAAATTGAGAAATTTTGGCATCAAACGTGATTTTACTTTTCTGAGACCCAAATGATCCAAGGTCTCTAATAGATAATTGTCGATTTTCAAGCACTAAATCCTTCACTTTCTTGATGTATTGCTCGTCAATTGATGTTGATGCTCGTCCAGAACGTTCCAAACCAAATCAGCATTATGTTCTGGGCCCTCTTTGAAGTCCTTATACCACTTATACAATTTTTTTTGGGACATGGTATCATCGCCGAATAGCTTTTGTAGCATTCTGAACGTTTCGGCACAAGAAATTTTATTTCGCAAGCAAAATTTAATCGCACTTCGTTGCTAAACAAAATCGCCAAATCAACTTTTCTTTGTTTACAAAACCAAGCGTAAACTAAATACTAATGATGTTAGAGACGTCAAATTTCTACCAGATGTAACTAGCAGTGGTACCAACTTAAAAATAAAACAATTTACCCGAATTGGCATGCGCGGAAGGTTTTAATGAAATATTCACCTTGGTTTTTGATCACAGTAGTATATTACCTTTAATACATATTGGTAAAAGTAAAAACCTTTATGAATTTAATACTATTGTTAGTAGAAATAAATACGAATTATTTTTTATCGGATCGTTTCGAAAGAAATAAGATGCCGTCAAAAACAAACCAATAAATATGGTACCCCATAAAAAAAATAATTTTTGTTTTAATTGAAATCCCACCAAAAACACTTATGTAAAATAGGGGCCAAGTTCCTGTCCAAGAACTCGGCCTCTTAATGTTTTGAGATCTAAAATTAGATAGAGTTCTTTCCACAATATTGTTCAACTCTTCTTTGACTTAGCAAGATTTTTACTGATTTGTCTGTATTATGAATGTTGTTTTTTCATTATTACAAACAAATTTTTTCATTATTACAAACAGATCAGTAAAAAACTTGTACTTGAAGAGGCCGATATTTTTGGATAGGAATTTGGCCCTTATTATACATAAGTGTTTTAGATGGAATCTCTTTTCTTTTTCCTAAAATCAATGAATAAAAAAACGGGGGAAGAAGGATCTCATTTTCTCGGTATACCTTGTTCTGTAGGTAGATCCTAACCTTTAAAATAAATACAAAGTACAAAAATTGCCCATTTTATTGTCCCTTAAATTGGGCCTGGTTTGGGTTCTATCGGCAAAATGTAGCAATTTTGTTTCTTTAGTAAATAAAATCCTATCTGCATTTTAAATTCCAAGACAATTACGACCTCACAAACTCAGATTCAATCATATTGCATACTTCTGCGCCTGGATTATTTTTTCAAGTACCTATTCTTTTATATTCTAGGAAAAAATATAGAAGACTACATGTGCCTTGTCATTTTTTAAATAAGATTGGTCTTGGTTTATTAAGAATTTTTACAAAATATCCTTCTTTTTGTGTCTGATATTTTGCTTCTAGAAGTATATTAAGTTATTTCCTTCAATTTTTAGCGATAATTTCTAAATCACCCCGTATAAGAAGTTCTATATTAAGATTCTTCCAAAACCAATCTGTAAAAGAGTTCCCTAGTGCATCGTATCTCTGGATAAAATTGATATTGGTTTAAGTCATAAAAAATCTTGGGGTAAAGAAGAACTTTTTGGAAAATAAGTCAACATTAAATATTGCCCACAGCCTTTTCCTACAACCTATAGAAATAAGAGGGCTGAGAGGTTTCCTGATATTTATTTTTATTGCTTTTTATAAATTGGCAAATAAAAAATAAGCCACATATTTAATAAAAATAAAATTCATTTTTAAAATTTTCATTTTCTGATTATATGAGGTTCAACTTATAAGTATCCTCAGCGATTTTTAGGTAAATACTAAATATTCGACAAAGATCATGCATACAAAACTAAAGCTACGTTCTCAAATCCGCTTTAAAATAAGAGCAAGTATTTTGTGCTAAGAGAACTGTTCCATATTTTTGGTCATGTGCTAAGCAAATTAAAAAAATACATATTTGACACGTGATTTGAGACTGGCTCTAAAATATTAAAACAAAATTAAAGATAAAAGAGCTAATCGAGTAATTTAAGAACTTGGCCATAAAGGCAATCGACGCGATCATGCCTTCAGCGCACAGAGTTATCTAGTTCTTAAACTAAGGTTACATTTTCTTAAATGTGAAATTGCCAACCTTCCAGATATTTTTATTATCTTAAGAAGGCTTTCCAAAAAACATCTTGAAATGGGCTGCTTTCTAGAATTTTCTTTTCTTTTACTGCTGCACTCTGGGTATATTTTAAGCGTCCTACCCAAAGACTTTTTAGTATACATAGACCCGGTGTTATATAAGGTAAAAAGAGACAAAAACAGAAGTGGGGATAACCACAAGGTATACGTGCTACAATTTATACCGCCATATAACAGTAAACGTTTTAAAAGTAAAAAATTTTAAAAAATCATTTGAGGCTGGCGCCACTTGTAATAAGCCATATTATATACAAATCTATGTTACCAAACATATTCCCATAATCCTTTTTCACATAAAATTGATCTGTTAGTATTTAACATTTAGACGGTAAATAATAAAAACCTAATATTAGATAAGGGTTTTTAAAAAATGTATTAAGATGCGAATTTATTGTGTTTTTTTTTCATGAAAAAGTGTCTTTAATAGGATATTATCACTATTCTAGAATACTGGGTATCTCTTGGAACTTTGAAGCTGGTTATAAAAGAATGTGAAAAAAGTGCTAAACCCGATACCATCCCGAAATTATTATTTTTAATATTAATTTTCTTTTAGGTTATTTTATGAAACCCCTTGCCTTATTGAAACATTGCTAAAAAGTAAGTAATATTACCCCAGAAAGATATTTTTCCTTGATCATAGATTACCTCTAGTAACACAAGAAAAAAACTTTGTTATGGTAAAGTTTTGAAAAAAAGATCTAAACTGGGTAGTTGCTAGTTATTTTTGTAACAAGTACCTAAAATCAAGTTTTTTGGGACAAATCGTTGCAGTTTCTGGACAAGGGGGGAGTCGAGCCCGGGAATATAAGATGATTAAAAAAACCTGTTTTAGGTAAGTGTTACAAACAACATTTTTCTGTTTATGCTAGAAAAGAAAAAACATTTTATCTATTTATTATGTTTGATTAGTCGTCAATTTTTAAAAAAATGTCAAAAATTAAAAAAAACTAGGTAATTCATTGTTGTATTGTCCGAGAAGGATTCATTTTACAGACTCAAATGAGTTCAAAAAATAGCCTTTAATTTTCAAGTAAGACATACATTCATTTTTTTTTTTGATAGAAAATGTGATAATTTGAAAAATTATTTTACCTATTATTTTTTTGTAAAAATAAGAGAGGTTTTAATTTGGTGTCAAAGTACTAAAATTCCCTAAACAAACAAATTTCGGCGTGTTATACTAAGCACACGCCATCAACCTTTTTTGGGAGATCAGCTACGTGCATGGTTAGGAAATAAACAGTTCACCAAATTTAGATACCCTATTTTAAAAATGATTCCAGAGACCCCTATGCAATACTTGATTGTGGTGCCCCTTTGGGGGCCCCCTAGTTTTCTTAGGATGCTTTTTTTGGAGGCATGTTTATATAAACTTTTTTTTTTTTTTTTGGGGAAGTACAATGAGTCATAAAAATATTGTCCACCAATTTTGAGACACTTTACATTACTGTTCAACAATACTCATTAAAATGTTACGAATCTTTAGTGGTTAATTCTCGTTTTAACTGATAATGGATTTAAATTATTAATATCATCAGCAAATTCTAGCTGAAGTAGCCTTGATAAACTTTTCCAAAATTATTGTTTTTATCCTACACCTGCTACTTATAAGAGTCATTATTTGTGTCAATTTAGGCAGGTAAACTATCAAATAACATACTAGTGATGTATAAACCATAACCCAATTTATAACTTATTTCTTATCGTTATTATTGCATGTATTTAAACTAACTTTAAATATTAAATAAAAATTATATATATTTGAATGAACTGGATGTTGTCGAATTGTTATAGTTTCCATTGGAAGTTGAGGGTTTTCTATTAGACCGACACAACTGCTTAACTGTTTACTTGGTCCCTTTTCAACAAAACAATTTTTTTTTTCAGCCCTCCGCTACCGATGATAATTTTTCATCTTTCATGGCTCCTAAGTGTTGTCATGTTGGCCCCGCATTAGCTTGTGGGTCTTCTAACAGTAGCCGGTGTATAGTTTTGATCCTTTAGGTTTACATTCGCAGCAATTTGAAGGGTGGTTTTGGCATGGTATTTTTTTACCCCCAAAACTGATTTGTATATTTGCCATTTTTAAAAAAGACAAAAAAAGCCGACTGTGGCTGGTGCTTTTTTTTTATCACCCTCCGCACTTTCAGATACAGAGAGGTGTTTTTTTGGGGGCAAAGCAATGTATTTGGACACAAATTAACAGGGTTTACTTGAAATCCCTCTTTAAGAATAGTAAAACTTCTTGTTTTTTTTGTTTTTTTGTCTGGCAACACAACAAATAAATAATTTTAAACATGTTAAATTTTTTAAAAGTTAAAAACCCTCCTAAATTTTCAAGCCCCCGTAATCCCCATAATCAAAGCTACATACATTGGTAAATACCTCACTTGGGCCCCGTCGTGGTTTCCCATTTCATTCATTTTTAAAATTCAGGGCTTTTAGGTTTGTATCCTTGTAATTTACTTTTTAAGGGAAAATGGTTAATTTGGGGTTTTTTTTGAAATGTCGATTATCTTATACAGATGAAGAGTCAAGCAAAGTATATTTAGTCCATAAAGATTATTGAGCTATTTTTTTTTGTAAATGTGACAAAAAGCCAAAACAAAAAAATTTTTGTCAATTTTTTTTTTCTTTTTGATTTTGATCCATTTTTTTAAAAAATTTGCACTCCCCTTTTCATAACAATCTTGGGATTTTTCTGGTGATATCTGCATTGCCGCTCTTCTGCTTCCTTTAAAAATGTCCATAAATCATCATCAATTTTTTTTTTTTTTTACCCAAAACCATCTTTTTGGGACAATAGAATCTAACAATGTCAAAATTTATTTAAATAAATGCTAACAATATTTTAAGTTCCATGGCAACCAAAAACAACCTACTTGAATGCTAGCTTGAATGCTTTTAGACTGAGGTGAATTTACACTGTGCAGGCAGCTGCTATCAATAAATGAAACAGAAATATACTTGGCAGCCACGCTTTGACAAGATAGTATCTGTAGTAACCTTTTTTCCCAGGTTTTGGTGGTTTTTTGTTTGAGTACAGAGGTTCCTTCATCCTAAGCAGAACCTTAGAATGTACTTTTTATGCCCCACGCTTATCCCAAAATGTTGCTTTCCCCCAGTTAAGGTTAACTGGAAAAAAGAAAAAAAACTGACATAACTGTTACCTAACAGCTCATTGGTTATGTCACTTGAGAAATTATAGCACTTTGCCTGATGGCCTCGTGGTAAAAATTTTTTTCTCGCGTGACTTATTTTCAACATAACACACTAGTCCATAAATAGCTATAACACACGCTCAACCACATTTTATTTTCTTATATTTTTTGGGTTTTTAAATGATATTAGAAAGATATTGCATAATAAAACGCGTTTAAAGATTTTATCGTGTTTTTTTTTTGAATTGAAAAGGATATTCATAATACGGTAGTCGTGCAAAAACCATTTCAAAACACTGTTTTGCACAGCGATTTTGCCTAATTAAATAAAGAAAATTAAAAAAAAATTGAACAAGTGAATTCTATCAATTGTCACGTGAATATCTACGCAACTGACCTTGTTGATTATGTGATTAATTCAGTGGGGCCTCGTCTTGTCTGGCATTAAAATTAAAAAATTTTTCAACGCTAATTTCCATGTAAAAAAAAATGTATAACCAAAGATTTTGGAATATGAATTATTAGATTTTAATTAATCCTCGATGGAAAAAAATAATTCTGATTAGGGTTACAATTTCATGTAGCTTTACGCCTTTTTCGTTACAATAAGTTAATAACTGAAGTATTAGGTAAACCTTTTTTCACATTAATAATACCATAAATATTTTTATTTTGTCAGCTTTACTCATTTCCCTAATAAAACTTCTTTGGCCAAACCCAAAGTGCTGCGAAAAATTGACTTTTCAATAATGTTACTTCAAAAATTTTAATACAACACCCTGTATATTTTTTTAAAAATTTTGGGTTCCACGGGTCAAATTTCCGATATAAAAACCGTATTATATTCTATACCTATTCTTGTTAATTTTTGAGAAAAGGACGATTAAAAAGTTCAAACGACCGCACATTATGCAGTTATTTATAGGGAAAATCAATTTTTTTAAAACTAAAAAATTTTGGATATAAAATTGAAATTTTTTATCAGGCATGACCCGTAAAATCCCAAAAATTTTAAAAAAAAATTTTCAGGGGGTTGTAATAAAATTTTTTAAGTAACATTAAAAAGTCAAATTTTTCCCGCACTTTCGGTAAAGCCGGAAGAAGTTTTTTATGACCTCCACAGATAGAGTTTTTAGAAAAATTAAATTTAACATCATAAATTTTTATAGCATTTATTGGTTTTCCCATAAAAACCGCATTTTTTTTAATACAAGCGAGATTGGGAAGGATATAATATATATTTTATATCAGAAATGATTTGTAGAATCAAATTCCCAAAAATATACAGGGTGTTCCAAAGAAAAAATCAAAGTTGATGTTGATAGACACGTTATATTATCCAAAATTGGCATCTTATGATATAATATGTCTTCCCAAAATTTGAAAGCCATGTTTTTTTAAGAAAAAAAAGAGCTGGGTGTAAAATTACTCACCAAAATAAAAAAAAGAAGTCGTTGAGACGAAGAAAAAAGGGAAATTTAAAAATGAGGTCTCACGTGGTATTAACATTAACATTTTAGGGGAAAGGTGGCCCCTCTTAGGGCCAGTTGTATAGGTTGGGGGTAATATCACGATTAATATTTGAATTAATCTTGGGTTTTTATTCTTGGTTTTCTAAGGTTTATCCATATTTCTCTTTGTACAGTTGTATACCTCTGGGGTTCGGTCACAACGTTATTAAAATTTTCCCTAACTTCTCCTAGAAAAAAAGGGGGAATTTTGTTTAAATAACCTCAATAACCTGCAATTTTTTTTTTTTGAAGCATGATTCCTAAGTTAGAAAATTAAAAATATGATTTTTTTTTAATTTTCCTTTTAAAAAAATAGTTACTTACTGGTTGGTTTTTTTTGAAGATGTACGCCAATTGGAGAATACATCCACGGAGGTTTTTTCGAAATTCTAAACCCATTTATAAACCCCTAGTATACCCAAACTTCCATGATATCCATACGATTAAAAAAAAATCGGCCTCTACTTGAATTTTCTATTATATTTATATTAACAAAAATCTTTTTCCCTCTAATGTACATCCTCAAATATTTCAACGCCTCCATTTTTATTTATTAACCGGGTTTTGAGTTAATCTCTACTCCATCCACGAGTTATGGATTACCCTAGGTTAACCCACAATTTAAAGTTAACCCTTTGCTACACAAGTTTTTTTGAAACCCGAAATTAACTCTCAATTTCAGGGTTATCAATTAAAAAGGGGGGGGGTTAAAGAAACCCCTCTGATATTTTTTAACTATTTGCACAAAAAAGTATTTTAAACATTAATGGTCAATATAGCAGTTAGTGAAAAAAGATCAGGGGAAAGAGGCACTACGTCGCTTATATCGGTCTAATCTTTCCTTCACACTTAGGTTAAGCAGTGGGGTGCTTGTTTTTATGGGTATTTCTGCGAGGAAGAACTGGAGTAAAATTTCTTTTCTTCATTTCAAAAACCCTATACATCTCTTTAGCGTCCATCTATAGATTCCCCAACTTTTTTTGCTCGCCCTTGCTTTCCTCGACAGTTTATACTGTCCCCACGGATCTCTTTCCTTTTCCCTAAACCCCCAAATCTTTAACTACTATATTAATAAACTGCCTTTTCTTCCCAAGACGCCCATAGTATTTTTTTAGGCTGTTTTTCCTCAATGGTGTCTAAAATAAACTCCATTTTAAAATTAACCAAAAACATCATGTAGCTGAAAAAATATATAAATACACTTATTTATTTTTTAATTTTTAAAAATCTGACTGTTCACCGCAAATATTCAACCTCAAATTTTAATACTTGATGAACGCGACAGATGGCAAACATTTTAGGGGCTAAAAAATTTTTTTCAAAAAAATAAATTAATTCATTGAATTACGCAATGAACAAAATGATTTTTGTACAACTGGAAAACTTTTAATTAAATAAATTAATGCCTATTTTTAAATGATTTAATTATTTTTTTGTTTTTATACTGTTATTTAAAAGGGTTAGTTCTGGGTTGTAACATTAGTTTCCTTAAATTAAACTTTTTTTAACATAGATATTTACATACTTACAGGGGTTTAAAAATCTTAAATGATAAATTACCATATCTTAAAAATGGCTGAGCAGATTTTTTTGTAATCAAATATAAACTGCATTTTTTAAATTACTCCCGAATTTTACTGTTCTTTCTTGGCTAAGATATTAATAAAATAATATATAATAATAATAATAATAATAATAATAATAATAATAATAATAATAATAATAATAATAATTATATATTATGAGTTTTTGTGTAACAATTTTAGTGAACAATATTCCCCCCGTAATTATATATATACATTGTCCACGGTAGGGTTTGGGAAAAATTTTTTTTTTGATTTTATCGAAAAAAACTACTCTTGATAAAAATTTTTCTACTTCTAAAAATAAGATTGGGATAGAAACTTTAACATATTTTATACGGGGTGTTCAGAAAATTAAAAAAACTTAAAATGATACAAGAGTAAAATGAATTTATTTGGGGAAAATATGGAAATAAATTACTAGGAAAATTGTTC